>DWNE01010104.1:0-10514 GCA_018249875.1 Cecropterus toxeus
AAACAAGCTCAATAACATATAGATATAGTCGCTTTGCAGCATACTCTATACACGTCTTAATACACTCACAACCAGTGTAGCCAGATCGTGCGTAGAGCGTACCCTCACTATAAGTTGTTTTGTCAACAGTAAGAGTCATCAGATATTTTTTTCATACCGGGCGCCTTATATCACAAAACCGTTTCTTAAGGAGTAAACTCCAAAAATGAATACAACACATTAAATCATTAGCTAAAGCATACATGGCCCTGCATCCCCTATGGTCATTTATCGGTCCCACGATCGGGTCATCGTTGCACAACAACATCGTGTAACATCAGCGTTCTTGGAAGACCACCGCAGTCACCCATGGACAGCGATGCTTGTAGGAATCCTCACCCTGCTGTCTTGTCTCGATCGTCGAAGCAAGTGGTCGCCAACAGTGCTGAATCTCCTACCCCTCGCATAGTAGGCGAGATTAGTCAGTTAGGAATAGATTAAGTTTATTTGTGATCTTTCATTAAATTAAAGGTACTTTTTTTATAATCACTAACTTTTTAAAAGCCTTTTTGACGGTATACAACCATATTTACCATAATAATACTAAACACGTAAATACATAACAACATTTAGATTCAAATTAAACTTCATCATACCTAAGAACATAATGCTTAAATTTATCACACCCTGTTATCTATACGAGTGTTGTTACGTCGAGAGTAAAGATTAAGCGCCACATCGTGACAGGCAAACGGTTTCTTCCAAATTACCGCCATTTGCGGCACCGAACACCTATATTACTCTCTACATTACACATTTTAGGCGTAACATCAGGCGTGCAGAGTCTTCCCACATATACAAGATTAGCTGTGCCACGCACTTTCACACGCGTTTATTAGAGTACAATTTATTAAAAACAAACAAACATAGCTTAATAGCCTAGAAAAACACGCTTTCTACACTCATAGCCCCACTCTAGGATTTTCTCCAGTGTCGTGGGTGCCATGGACACACAAAGATGAATACACAAACACTCAGACCCAGAACAGAAATCTAAACTCATCATTCATATTTCTGTCTGGCCGGGAATATTTTTTCAATTCCAACCAGTAGTTCCTGAGATTAGCGCGTTCAACCAAACAAACTCTACTGCTTTATAAAATTAGCATAGATAAGTTTGCAAAAACCTCGCGTACTTTATTAACAGTTTGTACAACTGCAGTCGTTACTAACACTTTTATTATAGCCATACCTTAAGAACTTCATTAATACTGTGCAGCGCTGGACTCGTTCCCAATCCTGTGCCCACTTCAACTAACACTTCCTCAGGGCGCACCCGCCATGCCATGTTGTTTAGCTCTGCGTCTATCCGCATTTGCCTACGGAACATATAGCCTGATGTTACTGTACATAACTTTGTGCAAAAAACATTGATATAATCTATGAGTAACTGATAGAAAATACATACACTCCGAACACAAAACATTTTGTGCCATCTATATTTAAGTAATAATTGGAGTAGAATAGGTTTATAAGAGATTACTTTAGGTCATTTAGACATTACTTTAGGTCGATAGAAAGGCACAACCTCTGAGATTAACAGAACATTGTAATAATGATATTTTATGTACACTTTTACGTATGCCTTTATTTATCCTCGAGGAGAAGACCTTCAGAAGGTACCCGATGCCGGAAGCCTTTTACGTATGCCTAGCGCTCAAAATCCTTTCTGGCGTTAACAAATTCTAATCATAATAACATATATGAGTAGTGGTCAAACGCTTAGTGTGACGGAGGCGGACCGCCCCGGGCGACAAGTTTAGGTGGCAAAAATTTTCAAACAGTAGTAACCCTTGTAAACCCTTTTCTCGCCGAAAAAAATCAGAGAGACTATTTCAGTAATCCCAGTGCCGTAGCTTGGATTCGCACTGCCCGGGGCGGTAGTTGAATTAACCGCCGCTAACAGGATTGTTGGCGAAAAAAACAGGTCAACAAGAGTAAATAGTCTTTAAAATATCTGTGTATTTGCAATTTGTCCGCAAAACAAAAGTCCTCGTATTTAAATTTTGCCATCTAAACGTGCCGCTCAGGGACTCATTGTATTCAAAACTCTACCTATATAAATACAATAAAATATACATTAGATTATACGAAACAAACTGACTTTGCTGTCTAAAATGTGCCACCCGGAACGTGCATCTTCGCTCTATTCCTTTGAACTATCCAAAAAATATGCTGAACATTGTTTTACGAGATTACCTTTAGTCCTGTAAATTACCTTTAGACATATGTCTACATTACAGTATACTTACTTGTAAGCAACGCATGCTGCCGTAACTGCGAACACCAAGAATACGGCAAGACCGACAAAACAATACATAATGACGGTCTGAGCCTCTGAGCAGCGTGCAACAAACGGTCAATATTTACTATTTATCAACAACCTTATATTACTTTAATTTTCAGGTAGAACCAGTGTAGTTCGACCGGGGAGGTACCACGACTATTTTTAGCGTGAAGCAATTCTGCGTTTCAATGGCAGATTATGGTTACCGGCTTTCTTATTATTCAGGCGATCGTGTTAGTTCTCGCGAGTAGCAACGCATCTGTAATCCACTTCAGATAGAAAATGACGAAAGATAGAAGTAAAAATATTAAAACCACGTATGATTAACTATTTCATATTATAAGTATCAATTCCTCGATAATATTCTAATATAAAATCGTCTTCTGACCATTTAATATTATAAGAGAATGTATGATATCTGACTGTATGATTTGTAAGTGTAGTACTAACAAATTGTCATTTATCATATCTTGCAGGCCCACACAAAATCACTGTATAAATATGGTTACACGGTATTTTAGGTATACATTTCATTTTTAAAATTTGTGTATCTTATAAAATTAATCCAATATTCAGCTACTGTTAATGTGTTTACGTGAGGTTGTAAAATGATAAGCCAAAATATTAAAATGGAATCTAAACATAGTAAAGGATAAATGGGTAATAACCCATCTGTGGTTCGTTTAGTATTAAGGGCCCACTTAGGTGGTCACATCAGGTGTACTAACAATTTGCTAAGTCTGCATAAAAGTATAATGCCGATGTGAGCATCGTATAATATAATGATCTACATCAGGACCTTTTTATACGGATTTGAACTATAAAAATAGAATTATTGTATAAATACACATACATTCTATAAGTCTTTCTACATTCCATACCACTTGTAATTTTTAAACGACGCCAAAAAAAAAAACAAAAGGAAGAACGTCAAAAACAAACATCAAACTGTACGATAAAAGTGCATTTAAAATTGAACATACAGTGCAATGGCCTTGACCGTTGCAAGATGGCCACTTTCAGAAGTGAGACAAGCGATAAATTATACGAGAGCACTCGTGTGCTTTACGAGCTTTTACGGTCATTTTGTACGAGCGTACGTGGGTCTCGAAGCAGAATCTATGAATATTACACTGAAAGTGCACATTATAATAAATTGTGTTTTAAAATAGTGATGTTCGGATGTACTGGTACATATTATTAATTTTGTATATTATTTTTGTTAAATTGGATATAATAATAAACAAAAATTATAATAAAGTAATTAAAAAAATATTATAATGGCATTATAATAGAATACCGAGAATTCAATAACACATATAAACCGTTTTTAAAAGCCGTCTCATGACAAATGTCAAAAAGAAATTATAATGCATGACACTTGTTTTTTTTTTTTTGGAGGGAATATAGTAGTTTTATAAAAGTAATAACAATAGAGAATTAATTTTACACCTTATGTTTAGTGTTACAACGAGACTAACGACGTTTTAAATTTACATTTCTAAGTATCTTTTATCTTTACTAAGGATCAACATTTAAAGTTTTTGAAGCAAAATTTATATAGCATTTAATTTAACATTATCTGGATTCGAAAGATATAACTTTCGTTGAAACTTAACTTAACGAAATTCAATATTCTTTGTTAAAATCTTTAAACAGTCGATACTTGGAAATCAAGTAAATAAACCAAAAACGTGCTATTTACATAAACTTACCCCCTTGGCACATAGGGTCGGTTCCCAGGAACCCACAGCGAGGGGTGTCGGGAGGCGGCGCTCGTCTACCCCCCGGCCAATGTATCGCCTTTCCAGCGACAGGCTTGTAGCTGCTGTTCAAGCCGTGGTAGAATGCAACGACCTACACAGGTCAGAGTATTTTTTATTACAAAATATATCTATATTATTTATTTATTTATTTACCTACTAATATATAACTAGTAACATCGTTAAAAAAATTAAAACAAAAAACCCGACTTTTAATCCATTTTTTTTGTTCTTAATGATATATATTTAATTTAACGCTTACATGAGTTTTTGTCAAAAGGTCAAGTAAATAATATATATTACAATATAAAATGTTTTAGATATGTCTATTTACTAGCTTTTATTTGATACCCATATTGTCGTTATAGAAAAAAAATCCCCCCCCCCCCTTAATCCCCTTTTTCCAAGCGCCATTTATTTAAATTATATAGCCTAAGTCACTTTCCAAACTGAGACGATTCTAATGATATATTTCACGATCCGTCAAGCCGTTTGGACTGTAGCGCATGCCAAACAAACATACATACGCTCGAAAAATATTATCCTCCTTCTGACGCAGTCGTGTAGATATGTTACATGCTGTATTAAATACACAACAGGTTACACAAACTATTACCAAGCAAGGTCTCAGCCATTGTTCAAGATTGGAATTTAATTAGACTACAGCTCGATCTCCACGGTCATAGCGTTGACATGGATACAAACTGATTGAATATTGAAGTATTAGTGCCACACACAATATACTTTGTTGTCTTTTATTAAAAACAATAAATCTTTTTTGAAGTAAAACTTCCTGATCGACGTATGAGAGAAATTTGGCGTCACATTTTTCTGTAACGCGTCACATTTTTATTATATATAACAGTACAAAAGCTTAAATATTATTTTTTGTCATTCATAATCAGAAATAGGTACGTAACAGGAGTGGAAGTTCTGCCGACTACTCGTATTTGTGGTTTAATTACAATGAACAGGGCATTAGTCGCTAGGTCATTAATTCCACTACATGCGTGAAATAACAATGACGAAATCGTCACACCCATAAAGTAATTCAAGCGAAAGGGGTTTATCATCCCATAAGCCATAAACAGGCGATGAATTATTGTCCATAATTGTCTAGTTTGATGGAAATTGCACGTATTCTTGTATTTTTAGGGTTCAGTACCTCGATAGGAAAAAAACGGAACCCTTATAAAGCCACTTTGTTGTCCGTGCGCCTGTCCCTCTGTCAAGACCCTTTTTCTCAGGAACGCGTGGAGGTATCAAGCTATAATTTATATCAAATACTCAGGTCTATTGTCTACGCAATCAAAAGATACAAACGTTTATGCCGCAAATTTTCGAAACTCGTAAGGGAATCAAAACCTACATACAGAGTACTTGCCGTGAACTCAGAATATTGAAATTTGGTAAAAAGCAACGGGTTGTAGCACAGATAAAGAAAAAATACGATGTTTTTGTTACATCATATAATAAAATATTTTTATATATAATGGTACGGAACCATTAGTACGCGAGCCCGACTCGCATTTGAACGATTTTTATTGTTAATGTGTCCGGAATAAGAACATGGCTACATTTTGCGCGTCAATTTTTTTCTTTCCATTTCATACGAAATTTACAACGTTATAAATAGAAAAGACGATCCGATGACGGATTGATCCGTACGTTTTATATATTCACTCCCACTTTCCGGAATAACAAGCGAAAAAATCTACAATCTCATCTAACTCAAATCGACCCTTTCTAAGGTCAAACACACAGACACGGATTTTCAAAAACTCCTCCATATTTTAGCAATAAAAGAAAAAAAAACGTATTGAACGTACAAACTGGCACTTCAATATTGTTTTTAAGTATTTAATGGAACTCCCAAGCACTGTCGAATGAATTGATGGATGGAATTGGATATGGAATAAATTGACAATCTCTCAATCACTCATATAAAAACGCTTTCATGGATACACATAGACATAGAGTCGTCAATAAAAAATATTGTTTTGAGGTAACGAGATGAACTCGTACTAAGTTAATATGACTAACGTTTAAAAATACGAACGTTTTTAAAATATAAGCTCATATCTGTGGCCGTGTTTGCTCAGATTGCAATATTTTTCCAATAACCTTTCTTGTCTATATACTCTGTATCTGATAGATCTGAAATAAATCGAAGTTGGTGTTTTATTTCAAAATTGCAAATGCTTCTCATGCTTATACTTGTCAGATGAGGTGATTTATGTTCTCAAAGATTGATTTTTAATGTTAGACCTTCGATCAAATATGATCACATGATGTACATATTTGATCGAAGTGTTAGACGCAAAAAAGCGCTGGTTAGCCTTTGTTTTGTATTATAGAAGAATAGATTTTTTATTCAAACTCAATATATTCAAGACGTTTTTAGTTTTATTATTTTTAACCGACTTCGAAAAGGAGGAAGTTATACGTTCGACTGTATGTATTTTTTTTTATGTATGTTCACCGATTTCTCCGCCGTTTCTGGACCGATTTTGGTTTTTTATTATAGGTAGGTTGAAATTATTGCTTGGAAAGTGATTGTCATTTATTTGGCCCTATATTTTCATTGCACCGTATTAATACCAAATACTCCGTCCCAGTTGTTATAGAATGATGGCTAATTTTCCTCGGAACGATTAAGAAAATTCGATTTAGGGCCGATTTCTTGTCACGCAGGTGTATCTCACGTGGTTTATCAACATACGTGAATATACTTAATTACCATTTCTGTTTTATATCTGGTTGATTAGTATTTGAGCACTCATCATTTTGTATCGTGCGTGTAAACACAAAAACTTATTGAAAAAAATTGACAAATCATAAACTTCAATTAATTTTATCTCTATTGATATTGCCTCGTTTAAGCTATCCTTCGGATTACGATTTGGACACGGAGAATCCTACAGGCACGGAACTTTAATTTTGAACTCAAAACGAATCTTACACATAAAATATATTCAACACTTTCTCAACTGTATACAAAAATAAAAAATATAACTTAATGACCGTCTCATCATCGAACCATTACTGTTAAGTTGATCGATAGAACTTTCCTCTAAAAAGGTCAATCAGTCTACTACGTTGGCCAAAGGCGAATTAATAGACTCCAATTATTGATTTTCCTCACTACTCGCTATGTTATCTTCACCATTAAATCTCGTAATTTTATTCTATAATACGCATATAACTTAAAAAATCTACGCGTTTTAACACTGGAACTCGTGGTCTACGAGAATGTTCATATCCAGGGCTTATTGTGCTATCGCGGTTTACATTAACTATTTATTTAAATAAAAACACATCACTTACCTCAAATTTTCCAGTGACTGGGTCTAAATCCAATATGGCGTAATCCGCGTCCCTGTCTCCCACAGCATCAATGCGGACATGGCCGGTAATTCCTGGTAAAAAACATTAATAATTAAATTTCAATAGTATTCCAAATTTATTGCTAGAACTATTCATAACTAGCAAAATTGAATTAAATACCACGTCTTCAAAACGAATACCTTAACATATAACTTAAGACTTCTATAAACTACAGCCAAAACGGATTGTATTACGATCTTTGCAAAATAGAACTTATTTTCAAGTCAAAAACAATCTGACTAAATTACCTATACTTATATTATTTGTATGGGTGTATTTAGGTATCTTCAGTATTAGGGACAGTAAAACTAGAATACTGCTTGGGCATATACGAAAACTTTTGGATCTGTTGGGACTTGGGACTGTATGTAGAAAAAGTTTTAAAGTATTTAATTATGAAGTAGCAACTTTATTTTAATGCTATCTTCAGGTAAATAATTAGTATAGTATGTCTGAAGCCGAGGTAGTAAGGTATTGTAATATAGACGCTATAACAGTTAATAAAAATGAAATTCATTTCAATATTATAAATGCGAAAATTTGCGAGGCTGCATGTGTCTTTGTTACTCTTTCACACAAAAACTACTAGTTGGATTTAACTGACATTTGGCAAACAGGCAGTTTATGGCCTAAATTTACATAGAGGATACTCATTATAGTGGCAAACGCAACTGAAGCAGGCAGAGCCGAGAGGATGAGCTAGTGTCCGTTTAGTGCAGAGGTTCCCAAACTATTTTTTCTTGTAGACCACTTTCAATTTACTTCTGGTTTCGGTGGAACCCCTCCTTGCTACATTTATATCACCTTCCCATATTTCCAATTTTATTCACGCATACGTAGACCCCGATTAAGTCTCTCATGGATCCCAGAGGGCCCATCAAGACCACTTTGGGATTCACTGGTCTAGTATATTGACTATTTGCAATTTTTCTTTTGCAACTACAAAATTGCAACTTCAATTTTAACCAACGGAATTAGCATAATCACTCCCGTTGAATAACGACAGCTAGCGCATAGCGATTTTGTTCTAGATATCACTTATCCGATTTGCCTCGCTCTATACTTTATAACTCTAAAGTGTTACCCTTATTTCGACTACACACAGAGATAAAGTAAAAATAACTCACTACAATTCAAGTTGCAAAGGGCTTAGCTTCCAAATCGGGGTCGACCATCGTATATTTAGACGGTACAACCGGTACTGTTGTCCCAAATTGAATTTGCAAAACTTTTCCTATAAGGCCTCGGGTAGACGAACTTTCAACTGCTTAAGACTGTAGTAGTGTAAAACAGACATTGTTTTTGTATTATTAGGAATAAGTTGGGAATAATATACTTAAAAATAATTATTAGGTACTTAATGGAATATCAACTTTAAGTGTGCTCCAGGTAGGGACAGCAAATCTACAAAGTGAGATCAGATAGTTCCCGCAAGGAAATTCCATTTAAAAACGCCACAGCATTTGGTATGTGACCTATAGAGAAACATAAAAAGTCTGGAAGTATGTCACATTTACCACAACTGCGTAAAAATTAAATATAATTGCACTATTTTAATACGGTAACGGTACGGAATTATTTCAGATTTTCAGATAGTTTTCGGATGGTTTCACTTATTTATTCCTAAATAATAAAAATGTAAAAATAATAAATTATCCTACCAGACGAGAACTCAAAATTTCCATTAACGTGATCTGAAAAATTTTTACGTTACCTACATTATATTTTCTGTTATACGTGTTAACCGGATTGAAATTAAAACTCTCACCCAAGGAGTTTCGTGCCATCTACATTAATATTATAAAGAGGAAATATTTGATTATTTGTTTGTTTCGTTTGTTTGTTTGAATTGAATAGGCTCCGAAACTACTGGACCGATTTGAAAAATTATTTTACCATTGGAATCCTACATTATCTCTGATGAACATAGGCTATATTTTATGAGAGAAAAAAACGGGAACCGTCGGAGAACTTCGATAGTGTAACCCGATATATGAAAAAACTATGCGTAGCGAAGCACGGGTAGTTCAGCTAGTATTGGGATAAAACTACGTTAGGAGTCATGAAGTTACATTGTACGTCTAACAATACCTTATTACTTATTTATAACAAAACCTTATTAAAATAACTGAGCTGTTTTCCTAAAAGCAGAAATCACAATGACAATAAAATGATTTTATTTATTGGTCGCGTGTAATTGGTCCAACAATTATACTTAATGAGACGTTGATAAAGTTGTTCATTAATGATATAATTAATTCCAATTAATGAAGTGACAGAACCTTGAGACAATAACCTTAATTGCAAAGTAATGGTAGCTTCACATGTTTGCCCGGACTTAAAAGGTTCACGAAAACGTGCGTGTGCATTAGCACGAAAGTTTGGATCGTGTTTAGTCTATATTGGTATTTCCAGAAAGACATCTAAATGATAAATTTAGATTTCTGTTCTGTCTGGTTGTTTATGTATTCGTCTTTGTGTGTATCCATGGCACCCACGACACGAGAAAATCCTAGTATGGGGCTATGAGTGTTTAGAAAGCGTTTTTTTATTTTTAGTTAAGTGCTGCTAAGTTTTGGTCAGAAAGGTATGGTATGGGAGGCAGAATTATCCGCGACATTCTGACATAGTCATATGGGGCAGCGACGCAACTGTTTTTTTTAACACACGCTTTCAACACTCATAGCACCACACTAGGATTTTCTCCTGTATCGTGGGTGCCATGGACACACAAACACGAATACACAAACACCCAAACCCAGAACAGAAATCTAAAGTCATCATTCATATTTATGTCTGGCCGGGAATCGATCCCGGGACCCACTGCGTGTCAGACCTGTATGGTGACCGTTCGGCCACGTAGCCTCAGGGAAGACTGATCTTATCTGCGGTTGATTACTGATGTCCATGGACGACAGTGGTCATTCACCATCAAGTACTTGACATACTTACAATATATATAAATAAAACTTTTTAACAAAAAAATAGAAACCGACTTCCATGTCACCAAAAAGCAATAAAATAATTTAAATATATGT
>DWNE01010105.1:0-10513 GCA_018249875.1 Cecropterus toxeus
AGCAGTTCTTGCGTTTCGGTGGAAGGGTGTGGTTACCGGCTCACTTTTATATGAGGCGGCCATCTCAGTCCTCGGAAGTAGCAACGCATCTGTGGTCGACTTCATATAAAACCCCTGTACTATATGAGGTTGCTTACAAATGTCCATGGGCGGCAGTAACCACCCATCATGTGGGCTGCTTGCTCGTTTGTTGCTTCATATTAAAAAATAATAATAATAAATAATAATAATAATTGTATTTATTGGTTGATTATTTTGGTCATAGTGGCTTCCACATAAGAGATATATGCTGTAGCGGATTTTAATTTGGAACTATTTAAGGCAAAAAAATATATATAGACAGTCCATTATATTTGTGTATCTCGAACGCGAAAATAGCTCTCAAAGGTCTGAATCTTTTCCGACTTACTTAATATTTATCGCTATATTATGACCAAATTACAAAAATCAAAACATTATTAAATGTAGCCTGTATATTATTCTGATGTATAACCTATATTACTGTAAAGTTTCATTCAAATCCGTTCCGTAGTTTTGGCGTGAAAGAGGAACAAACATACATACAGCCTCACAAACTTTCGGATTTGTAATATTATTAGAAAATAGGATAGGATTAGTAAGATAGGATAGGATAAACTGGCGAAACAAACCCAAAAAGAAGTGTATGGTTACTCCTATGATTCAATATCTCCATCGCAGAGTCCATCATTCCAGTTACAGTTCCTTCAACGTTGGCGCTTACTAGACCACTTCGGCTTCAGCCTATTTCGACTAACGCCAAAGGTTCTACCGAAGCTGTTTTTTTGCCGAAGGTGGTCAAAGCCGCAGCTTTGGCCGGACAGTAGTACTTAGTCACTGCGGCAAACTGTAGCCTAAAACTGTTTTACTTTAAAAGGACAACCGCAGCTGCTCAGCAGTGGGAGGAGATGGTTTGGCGAGATTTTTTGCTTGTACATTTTACACGAGTTATTACTTACACGAGTACAGGCATCTGTATTTTAAGACCGTTTACCATTGCGTTGTCTTCAGATGCGTTGTATTGAGGAGAACGTTGAAATGCTTCATATAAATTACTTGTATGTTTTAGAGGTGTAATGTAATAAGTATATGATCAAACTATAAAAATATCTATTATCTTATAATAAATGTTAAACAAATTAAATAATCGGATAAAAATAGAAAATAAATTGTAATTGTAACAATTTGACTACAAAAGTAGTTAACTACGACTATCTCTGAACTTGTAGACTACTCGCATACTTCTAACTTTTTCAGGATTTCATATTCGAGCTCATATTTATTTAAAATGAGTTCGGATACTATTATACCCATCATTGTTATTACGAACAATCAAATTGAATTCCAATTAAAATTTAATGCTATTTAATATAATATGTTTTCTGAGGTAATGGTAAAATTTAAAACAGAACAATTCTTATGAAAGGTAATATAAATTTGTTGACGTGTTGGCTGTAGCAACAGGCTTTCACTAAAATGACAATGAAACATGACGGGTCCTTAAAACAATGTTATAAAATATTTTTTATTCATAATTTTATCCTTCAAACGCAGCTACTACTGAAAATAACGATAACTCCGCTTGTAATAAATGATTAGTAAAGTAACATAATGCAGCGAATTAGTTCTACAGATTCTTTATTCGGCGTTCCGCCTGGCAGTTACGTCTTCCCGTCAATGAATAAATTGTCTGCGGTACGTTAAGATTATGTATGACCTAGGGTACTTGTATCACCGACATATTATAAATATTATAATAAATAGTTAAATAGAAAAATATGTACCTACTTACTAATATAGGGCCTATGTTATTCTGTAAATTGATACGATTCCAATGATATTTGTTCAAGCCGCTTGGGTTGTAGCTTTAATACATAGTAGCTATAATATTTCGGGTCTGCGTACTATATATTATTGAATAAATAACGCAAAAATACTATATTTTCGACACCGAAATCTAACAAATTAATCCATTAGTTACAAATCCACAGTTCACGAAGACGTCTTCACATTAATTTTAATAGAAACATGTCACTTTTACTTGAAATAGTATATATATTAAAATAAGTGTAATTTTGTGACATAATGTGTCATGGTTATTGTGATTTTGTCCATTACGCAGTGTACCTCTGTCCAAAGGGCTTAAACTAAGCCGAATCGATAAATTGGTAGTCCTTTTGGACCAAACTGAACTTTTAAGTGGCAAGTTAATAACAAAAGCACTGAAAAGTGATTAATATAAAATGAAATGTTGTTATCTTTTTCTTTGTAGTGATGGTTGTAATGGAATATACTTATTTAAATAAATAAAAAACGGGTATCTTCACCTTTTTCATATTAATTTATTTATTAATTTAAAGTAGCAATCCACCTGATGGTAAGTAGGCAGTGACTACTTTAAAAATAACGTTCAATAGTCCGCTCTAATCAATTATATCCAAGTTTGACAGTGAGCTATCTCGTTAACAAATTCGCTTTTTCGAGTGACGAACTCCAAGCAATTACTTTGAAGTTGAAGAAACAATCGCTTCTTGCATAAAATTTAGATATTTAGGCTTAATTAAAATTCTTACTAACAATGATATCTCAGCGAAATGCCGAGCGAGCGAAGGGGATACGAATGTCAAACTGAGATCGGAGCTTAAACCATAAGAGCTAGCGAAGCACTATAAAACTATTACGTTTATAGATTAAATAATGGAGTAATACCGATATGACATATAAATATAAATATTATATAAATGACAAAACAAAAAATAGAGAAAATTTAAACTTAGTGTATGTTCTTCTTTATGTGTGTCATTGGAACCTATGAAACAAGGAATTATGTCGGGGAGTTATTTGAAACCATAGTGATGCTGACATAAATAGTGTAATATTTATAATTTTACAACGTCACTTCTAACAAGAAAAGTGTGTAATGACACCCTCCTATAATTGTATTTTATAATCGTCAGCATAAACGACTGGCTGCGCCAGTCGTCCCCCCTCTCTCTTAATGAACGCTAGTAACAATAGCTTAATTAAGAATATATATTTATTATGATTATTATACATACTTTTCATCTCTGTCCTTTCATACTCAGCTAAATAAGTTAAAAGTTTTTTAATGATGCCTTGAAATACTGAGTACGGGTATGAAACTTATATTGGAATCATGTCTTCTTCTTCGGTTGGTATGTAGGTACATACCAACCGAAGAAGAAGACTTTCTTCTTGAGGTGTTGTGCGACAGTAGTCACGGCAAATTTATGTTATATAAAATCACTCGTATCTTATAACTTAGACCATAAAACGAACGTAGCAAACTTCAGCGAAACAAACAACCCAATTCTGATGATGAATCATTAAAAGAATTAAAATATTGCAGTAGGGGTGAATGTGCAAATGTTGCAAAATCTTTGCCAAGTAATTGGAGGGTGGCGCGACGTTTTCTTTCAATTTTGATGTTTCTTTAATAAAGAATAACTTATTAAGTTGAGACTTTGCAATCTCAAGTAGGACCCTTCTTAATTCACTGTAGAGGTACAATCGCTAAACAAATTTCTTTTATATATTAGTAGATGGTTATGTTATGTTTACTCAACACGTCTTACCACGTACTCAACCGTCCACCATCTTACCAAAGGAAAGAACCTTTCTTTGGATTACCGGTTAAAGATAGCAGTATCGAGCACTAGTGGTTTAATTATAAGGACATAGAAATTACTAAATTAATACGATAAGCGTTTTAATCATTACCGTGTAACCGAATTGATGTAAATATCGAACCATATTTGATTACAAATAGTCTTAGAAGGATTATTTCTTGTAATTTGTTCTGCTTCATTTTCTATTTGAATTTAATGTTACCCTTATTGTTTAGACAGGCGTTTTGTAACATAACTTTTCAATATGTCTGGGTTATAGCATGTTTCATGAAGTGTAATACAACTTTTTTACATAATCACTGCCTCTAACAGGTTTGTACGTTTGCACTAACGCTGTGTGCCCTAAATGCGCATGCGAGTTTCCATACAATTTGCTTATTAAAGGGATTTTCATTCACAGTCGTAGGTAAACCTTATGGCGTGGCGATGCTTGCCCTTATTTATTTTAGCGTCATCTGTTATACATTTTCGGAACTATTTAGTATAGAGCAAAACTAAGAAGGCTGCGGTGTTAGTTCGACTTAGTGCGGGGTACTATTCGTAGATGGCATTATTTTCATTCTGTTATATATTTAGTTCCTGTCGCAATATTGTGTTTTATGCATATGACTTGTACGAACACGAACATCAGCTACACTTCCTGTGACGGCATATTTTTTTTTTTTAATTCGCGGATAGTAGTTATGTAAAATAATTCGAAAATTAGGTATCGAAGCATTCCAAATAGGTACGTAATAAAACTACTCCTACTATTAATTTATGATACAAATTCCTTAAGTTTGTTATTGGCAGCTAATCACAAACTTCAATATAAATCGCTCAACGAAAAATTTTAATTTTTCTTACCGCAATAATCCTGAACGGTCCTCTTGTAATGAGAAAACGTCTTGAAAAGCTGAGGTTGTACGAGCTTATACTCCTATTTAGGTGTATGTTGCACTGACCACGAGTATTCAGAGCGAATAAGGTTTATATGAGCAAGGAATCCAAGTATGCTTAAACAATTCGAGGATTAGAACCTTTTGTTGTTATACTCCGAATACCACCACCACCACACCTGATTGGGCCTCATTACTCTTACCATACTATTATACAAAAAACATACCCGTAACACATAACAAAAAACGCTTAATAGCCATGTTATGCGTTTTGTGTTCTTTTTAATAGTATGGTAAGGTTATTCAAACTTGGCGCTTTACTCGTCTTTATAGGAACGCCAGAGGTTCCCCGTTCCGGACTCTCTCTGACGTTCCGACGTTAGCCTGGCAGGGCTACGACCTATGACACGACCATCTAAGGCGAGCGTAGTGGCGTCGCCCCCTTCCTGGCCTTGCTCTGCAGAGCGGGTCCCCACCAGCGTCAATCTCCCGTTCCCGCTCCGCAGCCTCCTTCAGAAGCATTATAGCCTCACTGAAGCCGGCAACAGCTTGCTAGCATCTTTCGCTGACCAACATGGTGCTAAGTATTCGTTTCAGCGACAGGGCCCCGCCTATGACGGCGGTTAGGCGGCTCAGTTGTGTCTTCCAGGCAGCGCAACTCTCCATAGTACACGCACGCCTTACAACAGTGCGAGGTCTCCCTCCTGGCATATGATGCAGGTACTTACCGAAGCACCCATATCTGGTAAGCCCTCTCACACGACATATCTATCATCCAGATATGCCTCCAGCATAACAACTATCTATGGCCAGACTTAGGTTAGACTGCGATCTTTTCAGGAGTTAGATACTTGTCCCAAGCGTGACTTTTTAAGTTAGGGGGAAGATAAAATTTTGAAATAACAGGACGGTTTATGATGAGTTTAGACTTATTTTTATCAAGTAGCCTATATGCGGAGAGCTTGTTTCTTTCTCCCAAAGAATTGTCCATCCGCTGATCCGCTATGCTGCTAGAGTACATAGCGTAGCTCGTAAAGTTTTACTACAACAAGTGCCTATATCTTAAGAAACAGCGACGTAATAATTATTTAAAGTGCATTTTAAAGAACCCCTTCTTTTAATCGCAGTTTCAAAGAGATAAATAAAGCAGAGTCTGCATCTGGCGTTTTAAATTCATGAAGTGCTGCCTTTATGAATATTATTTTTCTTGGTGTATTTTTCTTGATTTTCTTGTAAATTAAGGTCCTTTCAAGTAAACAACATTATAAAAGTTATACATTATTTAATTACAATTATAATATATTTAAAATGCTTATAGCTATTACTATACCATTATTAATGGCGTACTCGTACAAAGGGCACAACTTTATATGTTAAGTTCATATCTAAAAGAAATCTGTGAGATTTTGTTTAGCCAGTTTGTTAATGTAAAGTTTATTACTAAGGTAATATAACTTAAATACATTTAATATACATTTCATTATATACTTAATTCATGGTCTCAGGTTTCTCTTCCTATTATATATTATATGTATATTAATTTATTTTATATTTGTTTATTGGTTATTCTTCCTTTCTCTTTTCTATTTCTCTTATTTATAAGATATTACATAAGTCTCTTATCAATTTCATAATTAATAAGAGACTTCTTAAAAAAATACATTCCAATCTTTTATAGCTCGTCACCAGTGGTACCACCATACCTTATGAAAGCAGTGTCAAGAGTTGCTATATTATATTTGTGTAAGTAATGTTGTAAACAATTTTATGAAAAGAACCTATCTATGGTTAACTTCAGGTAATACATAAGTCTTATTTGCCGTTGATAATAGGTGTTGATGAGCGGGCATGGCTACTTATCATTAGAAACATTGCTTAATAATACTATAGTTTGTGAAATAAAAAAATACATATTATACAGGCTGTTTGGACCACCAGTCTTACATAAGTATAAGTATTACGTAAGTTGTAGCAAATGAATAATAAGATTTTAAACGGTCTCAATCATAACATGATATTATAATTCTTTAGGTATATAAGGGGACAAAGAACGATGTAACAATGGTATATATCCTATATTAAGTTATACATGTAACAATAAAACCTAATAGACTATATATATTTAACTAAATAGATAAGTTGCAGATATAGTTTTCGGTGGACGTGCTTATTACAGACGTGATAGGTTTCTGTTGGTATAAGTGAGGGGTTGCAGCGGTAAATATACAAAATAACAATAATCAGGAATAACTTTACTCCGATGTGGCAATTGAAACCAATAAATATAATACTAATAGTGTTCTCAACAACTGGAGTAGTTTTTAAAATAATTGCATACCTTTCTAAAATGTACCTATTTGTCACTACTTAATACATATATTAATATGCTGAGCGTAATTAGTCGTATTAAATACAATGTGAGATAATTATATTCATTTTATTTCATTACGATTTGTTTAAATGTCGATGGGTCATGATTGTTAAGGAAATAAAAGAAGTAGAAATATAATAACACACTTTATTGTAACCAATAAAATATGAAACAATATATGGAAAACATAATTTTAAAACAATAGGTCTTATAGCTAAACGACTTTTTTTCAGACAACCTTACAGTGAGTGTGTAGTTAAAGTGAGGATAGAAGCTAAAATAGCATGTTTGCCGAGACCCTAAACTTTATAATATATTTTCTTATATTTAGTTGTGTTATTACACTTGTGTAACATAGAATCATTATTTCAGATTTTTAGTAAAAGTATTTATCAGAAACCAAATGAATAACAAACATGAAAACCGTTTGAATCTCATAATTTACGCCCACAGGATCAGTCTTGGGATAGGCGCGTAAAAAGCCGAGGCGCAATGTATGCCAATTCGTCCGGACCGGACCGGACACTGCTGGACGTGCCTGTGGAGTAGAGATAGCAAATTAGATTGGGATTCAAATAATTTTACATGAATTTTATTCTGGAGCGTTAGGAGAATTCGTTGTTAATTGTAAGAATGGTGATGGGATTCTTCATGGTTTCACCGAAGCGGTATCATTGCCAATATGTAAAAATAGTACAAAAGAAAAGCATTTTTTTATTTTAATTAACTACGCAGAAAATCGTTTTAAGCAGTCGGGTTTATTTGTATTAATGTTTTAAATGTTGTTACTAGTTAATCTTAATCCCTGAAAAGCATTAAACAAAATACTAACTCAGCTCAGTTTAGTGATTGATACATGATTTATCACTGGCATTAACAACTTCATAATATCAAAATTTGTACTTACAAATCCATAATTGAAAAAATCGAGCGGCGCTTCTGTCCTAAATGTCGTATTTCTCTATTCTCGTAAACATTATTTTTGAAGGCCAGTTCTTTACCACCAAAATTGAACTTATATGAGGAGGAAAAGCAACGCAAGGAACTCTATATAAAGAAAAAAATATTATAATTGAAAGGTACTGAAATACATTTAAGATAATAAAGCCAATTTATTTGCTGTCTGTACGTTCACCGTGACCGGCGTGCGAATCAGCGTCCAGTTTCAATTTGCCCTCGCCTCCTGCACTGCATCCGGACTTGCTATTTCGCAACTTAGCCTTTAAATACTTGCTACCTTTTCTTTCTTTTCTGATTGAAATATTTTAGGTATATTGAAGACACACGTGGTGGAGCGGTCACGATATCGGTCTGTCACGCAGTGGGTCCCGGGTTCGATCCCCGGCCAGATAGAAATGTGAATGATGAGTTTATATATCTTTTCTGGGTCTGGGTGTTAGTGTATTCGTCTTTGTGTGTCCACAATAGAAAATCTTAGTGGTGGACTACGTGTGTTGAAAGCGTTTATAAAAAAGCATTTATTTCGTGAGTAACTTTTTTGAATAATAACCGTATTTTCTAATATCGATTACTTAACTTTTGCTGACGAAATAATTGTCTGTAACTCTTACTCTCTTTAATCTCATTATTTAACGAATCTTCTCGTTCTATAGTTACCTACTCATTATATTATATTAATAAATTTAACTAGATTCTCTGCAATCGTAAAGGGCGTCCACTATTATTGGCTTACCTATAAGTTCGGTTGTTACTTAAAAATATTTTTCATTTGGCCGTGATGAAAAATGTCAAGCGATAGACACCAGATTTCCAACCCAACAAGCTTAGTGACAAAATTTAGTTATTTGAGACTTTCTAAGATAATTGAGATAGTTTTTTTTTTATGAGAATAAAGTACCCATGGACAACTGTAAGCAACTTCATATATTGTAGAATACAGGTTCTATCTGAAGTCAATCACAGATGCGTTGATGCTATAACTAGAATGGACACCTCATTGGAAAGTAGGCCTGCGACCTCGTCCTTTCACTGGAAGGCAAGAACTATTTTAACCTAGAGTGGTGGTGGTACCTTCCCAGTCGAACTGTTCTCCTTACAATTTTAAACGCTTCTCAGTTCTAATCTGAAGGCTGTGGTAATGGAGATATATTGATCTGTGACGTTCCTACTTGATTCTCGGGTGTAGCATCTTTACCGACGTCAATTTAGACTGATCTTAATACAAGTTAAATATGTTCCCTGAAAACAATCAATATATGTAAGTTTTCGCCCATAATTTTTAAATACATTGCAAGGTACGGCCGAAAACGAAATCAAAATCGTGGAGTGTATATTGCAATGTATGAGAAAAACACAAACATTGATTGCTGTGAAAGAGCTTATAGACTTTGAGAAAAAAATATTTTAGATACCTCATTTTTTTTCACGTGTAGGTAAGATGTTCTTTTTTGAGTTTAAGATTAAAGATGTTATGTACATAACTCGGAAAGCGGTTTACAGAATACTCTTACCTACCAAGTTTCAACTCTGTAGTCTTAATAGTTTCCGAATAAAGTAGCTGATCAGCCACACAGACGGACGGACAGACAGACATGACGAATCTATAATATTTCCGATTTTCGTCAATTGGCTACGGAACCCTAGAAAGGAGAGGTTCATTTTCAAAATAGCGATAATCCCCTTTGATAAAATTACAATGTTATGTATTAATTAACGCGATACCTGGAAACCTTATAAGCTTTACACTCCTGAAACGACTGAATGATTTTAAAGAGATATTTTACACAAAGCCTAGTGAAAATTGTTCTACTATTTTATGCTATCCGTGATGGATTATTTAAAATAACGTGAAACAGAATGGTTACTTTTGTTATTAATATATTTCAATTATAACTTCGAAACTGAAGGACTTCCGTGGAAACGTTAAGCCCCTATTTTACCTTGTACGCTAGGATACATACAGCGTAAACAAATATTGGAAATTTGTCCCCTAAAGGGTTAAAATATTGTTTGCCTCTTTTTAGCTTTATTCTGATCCCGGAAATACAGGGGAAAAAAATTGTTTGCCTACGAAAATACGTATTTAGCTTTTTGGTTAACATGAAACACCTATTTCGCTGTTATAATCCTTAGGATGACTTAATAAATGATTTCTTTTTTAATCAGTTATTTTTTGAACAAGCACTTACCACGCTTCAAATTTGGATATTCTTCATATAAGAATTCTGAGAATTCCACCCTGAAGAATATTAAGTACGTTATGGAGTTGTATAAAAGTTCGTCGGTTGATTTGAAGTTACAAACATGATATTTAACCGACTTCCCAAAGGAAGAGAGGTTATCTATTCGTCACGTATATATATAAATATATATATTTTTTTACGTATGTTCGGGCATAACTCCCCGATGCCGCTACCGACCGTCACGATCTGACCGTCTTTGTATGCGGTCAGTTTCACAGGGGGTCCCATTTTATGGAAATCGATAAAAAATTCAGCAGTTTTCCCGAAAAAATGGAAAAACCCGATTTCTTATAATCTTGAATAACTCGGGTGTACTTGGACCGATTTCAATTTTTTTCTTTCATTTGGTGGGAAATTTCATCACGGAACTTTCTTTCTTGGACATAGGTGGAA
>DWNE01010106.1:0-10511 GCA_018249875.1 Cecropterus toxeus
AAAAAAAAAAAAAAAAAAAAAAAAAAAAAATACAGACGAATTGAGTACCTCCTCCTTTTTGGAAGTCGGTAAAAACAAACAAACATAGCGTGATGTTATATTGCCTATAGCCTTCCTCAATAAATGGACTATTCAACATAAAAATATTTTCTCAATTTGAACTATTAGTTCCTGAGATTAGCGCGTTCAGTGAAACAATTAAACTCTTCAGCTGCATTACATTGTTATAGATATGCAGTCTTTACAAGGAGATATGTTTCCAAAATAGTCGAAGATAGGAGAAAAAAGGAGATGCTCCCTAGATATCATTATTAGGTCTTAAAGTAAACTTTCGGGGCTACTGTGCCCCGAAAGGCTACTTTAAGACCTAATTGTATCTTATTTGGAAGTGATTTTGAATCCCTTACTAACTTACTAAATATAAAGAATCTACCGTCCCTTATTTTTACATAATATATTCTATTCTCTCTCAAAATTCTGTTGTTTTAAACCAAAAATGTATTTTAAAACGACTGCCGTTTTTTCCTCCGAATCCAGTCGGTTAGAGACGTAATTTAATGTATCAGTATCAAAACTGAATAGTAAACTCCGTAGCTCGCCTGAGCTCAGTCTGCGGTTTGCGGGTAAAACCGGGCGTTACTACTAGTTCTCGAAGCCTTAGTCCTTTTGTTATATTTATTATAATATATATTTATTACTAAATACAACCCGCATTGAATATGCGCGTTCTTATGTTGTGCACCCGTATAGTGGAGAAAGGACTATACTAGTCGGACACCAGGTGTCAGCATCTGAATCAGGCGAAGGAATTAACTTTTAGAGGACTGCAATTCAGCTTTTCGTAAAAATCATATTGTCCGACCCCATTCACCCCTGTAGTATGTTCAAGTAAAGAATAATTCAAAAAGACGAGCTTATTTTTATTATTGAAAACTAAGAATATTGTCCAGGGACAATAAGTCTGTGGATCTTATTGTAATGCGTCCCGGCTGATTTTTAGGCACGGAATTAAAACTGGATCGAAGCTGTAAAGGCCAAAAGGACCACCAGTAATTACACTTACACAAAAATAGGCTTAACATGCTCGAAGAACGGGTACTTATCGAATTAAGTTGCAGCAGTCATCCACAATCCACCTAATGGTAAGCGGCCAGCCACTGTCGAGGTTGATTTGTAAGCAACTTCATATAAAGTTGGCATTCCATCTGAAGTTAATCACAAAGGCGTTGTTATTCTCGAGGGCTAAGATGGTCGCCTAAGATAAATGTTAGCCGGCAACCTTACTCTTCCACCGAAACGTAAACTGTTTTTAAATATTAGCAAATCACGATGCCTTAATTTGTACATCAGTTACAATCTTCACTTCTTTTGTAATATAAAAGTAACAAACGAGTATGCCGTAACGACGGTAAGGCCATCCATGGAGATATACAGATCTCCATGGATGGCCTTACCGTAACGTAACTGCAGGTAAAATCAGTCTTATCTGAGGCTTGCCATAGGTGCGATGCTACACCTCCGACTAAGTCCGAACGCTCAGATAATTACCTAATACTCCCTGTATTAGGTAATTATTATGTAGAACCAGGTGTAACAGTGATACCTTCGGAGGCGAACCATAAAACGTTACGTTACGTTACACCACTTCAAAAGTTATGCTAAATACTTTTTATGTTAACCTTTTATACACTCATAGCCACACCTGGATTTTCGAATCCAAGGTGTCATGAACACACACAGACGAATACACAAACTCTCAAACCTAGAACAAAAATCTAATTTCGACACTCAGATGTCTAGCCAGAGATCGAACCCAGTACCCAATGTCTCTCAACGATAAGGTTGCACTATAACCACTGTATCACATGGGTCTTCACATTGTCTTCCTTCAGTTTCAACCATTAGTAGGGGTCTCAATACCGCATTCACAGAGCAAGGATCGACCTCATTAGTGGGGCCGAACTGAAATTGAACGAATAAACGCGGTGTCGAGGCACAAATGTTCCAACGAACTGTTCACTTGTTACTCGAACCTTATTTGTTGATCAGACTCGTTTTAATTGTAACTACGATTTAAGGTAAAATTAAACAAGATTTTGATCAGAACATGGTAGAAACGATATAATTTAACTGAAGAATACCTCTTCACCGTCACATCTACTTATTTATATAATCTTTAATTTTATAGCGAGAAGCAGTCCATGCGTTTTGTTGATGGGTGCGTTTTGTTGATGGGTGCGTTTTGTTGATGGGGAACAGAACATCTTAATCCTCATTACAACACAGCCAAACAACTTCATGTAGAAAATCTGTTCTACTCGTATGTGGAGTTGTTACGGCATTCTTATTTACTACTGCTTTTTTACAAAAAAAAACTGCCTTTAACAACAGTGTTAAGCGCTACATTGTATGGATGCTGGATTGGATGAAGCTATTTGGAACGGCTTGTCAAAGGAGATACGCTTACATAACGCTTTTCAAATTATTCGGCCACAGATACGTTGCTCCCGAAAATAATTCCTTTATTTCAGGGAGCAACGGATCTGTGGCCGACAAATAGACAAATAGATCTTCAATCCTATTTGCGACTTATAAATGTTCAAAGATCCGAACAACTATCATGTAGATTGCATAAGGCTTTCGTCGTCATAAACCGTACGTAGCAGTAGGATAGTTGACGATTTACGTAACTCTACTCCAGTTGGTCAGCTCGTTACCAGGTCGAAATGTTTAGTTAATAATTTCTAATACATTACTCCATCCAAAATTTTCACCAGTCTAATAGGGCCCATTGTCACTTTTTAAATAAATTGTTTAGTAACATATAGAAAACAATGTACCTGACGAACGCTTATGTAGTGATAACTTTAAATCAGCAATTTTGCTTAAATATTAATGTTTAAAACATTAATGTTATTTAATTAAACATTAATATTACAATCACTCGAGGTTCAAATTTTGACCACAATATCTATAAATTAATACATAATCAAATACACATAACAATATATTTGATTTATAATGAATCTTTATGGTATTTTCTAGTAAAATCAAATGGAAATTTAATAAATTTGATGTCTAAATATTTATTGCAAGTCTAATATTTCTAAAATCTTCTTAGTGTAGTCGTTTTGACGTATTTCATTTTAAATAGGCATAACTAAGGCAATGAACAAAGCGCATTTTTTAAATTATACTCACACAATATTCATGTAACATAGTAACAAGCAAAGACGCTTGGCCAATTGGCTAACACACGAATTAAAAAAATAACTTTAAAACGTGTAAGTAAAGTCGCCCCTTTTCGTGAACCGCAAGCATTTTTCTCATATTATGACAGGAAAAGAATATACAAATAATAAAATAATATAAAAAATTAAAATATATAAAACAGGAACAGTATGTAATTCAAGTAGCAGGCATGTGAAGCAAATTCGCATGCGGATACAAAGAAACAAAAAAGCTCTTAATAGTACGCCCAGGTCATATATTCCAACACGTGATATGACCGACATCCATTCTAATTTTTTGATCGTGTTTGTGGTAATATAGCACATTATACAATATAGAAGTATATAATAAATATATTTTAGAAGCACTCCACCGCACTTAATATATTCAAATGAAATATCAATTTTCATTTCAGCCACATTATTCAAATCATATTATTAGACAACATAATATTCATACACGGTGTACACAATATCCTTACCTAATGTTAAGATTAATTTCGTGGAATGCGTGCGTAGTAAAAGGTATACAAACATATCAAGTATTACATCTAATATAATTAGTGGAGCTTCAGGAGGTACATGTAATTTATTTATAAGTACGTACTACTAGACAAAAATAATGAACCAAGTGTCATTTGTTTCGTAACCAGTAAAACAGGGCAGATGTCACATTCCGCATAAATATGCAGGATTACACATCTCGAGAGCGTACGCCCGCGTCATAAGTTCAGGCTTGAGTAATGATCGCCATCCTTTCTTCTTACTTTGAATGTCTTTATGGCACCGCATAAACCGGGAAGTATTTTCGCGTGTAGGAAAAAATATGAGCACTTTATGACTGAAACGCGGAGCTTATTTGTTGTGGCATATAACAGATAGTAAATTTATATAAGAATTGTATTTGTGACTTGTGTGTAATATTGTGACGGAAAATCTTATCTTCGTAATAAGCAATAAGTAACAAGGGTATTTACCTATTAAATAATATTGACAGTTCATCCACATGACCCCCAAGACATTAAAGTACGATGACGTAATTAAGATTAAAATATAATAATGTACAATTTAAGTTTAGTTAAGTTTCTCATTTTAAGTGACATTTACTGGAACGTATGCCTTATGAGAGATAAAGAATCTTTAAACCGAAGATAAATCCCTTGAGCCTGGTTTATTTCAATAATTTTTTTTACATTATTATTAATTATCGAAAGTCGAATCTGTTATTCGATAAAACTTGATTATGTAAATTTGTGCATTATTTTTACATAATTCATTTTATTGGCATGTTTCATAACAAAAAAGAACAATGTCTATTTAAAATTAAAATCTCTTTATTTTTTATATTGTGGATATGAAGCCAGAACCACCACAGGTATAAATTAAGTATTTGCTACTACTAGTATTTACAATCTTTATATTAAACATCATGTCCGTCGGTAGACACGTAAAAAATACCAGAAGCATTACCAGGGTTGGAGTATCCAGCTAAAGTAACCTCGTTTTCAGCACATTTCCCTTTAGCAAAATGTTTATACGAGTCACATTTGTAGGCCATATACAAACAGGGATTAAGCACCGTCTTAGTCCAGAAATTCATGCACATTGTATGGCTACAATCCGCCGCTTCCGTTTGTTCTAGCTCAGGAATACTCTTAACGTCGCAATTGGGCTGAATTCTTCCGTCTTCGTTGAAGAAAAAGTCTACATCTGCTAACACTCTGGCCGTCCCCAAATCACCGGCATTGCAGTGGTAAACCTCTACATAATCAGCACATCCTGATCTTAATTGGTACTTCTCGTAACTATTAGCAAAGCATGGACCAGCTGGGTCTAACCCAGTGAGCCTCCCAATCTTTTCATGTGTTCTTTTGTAGTAAGTTGTGCCAATGACTCCCAATATTTGACCCCCCAAACTATGACCAACGCAATGGATATTTTGAGACGGAAATCCCGTAGAACTGTGAAGGTTAGACAGAAACTTCCCTAAAGCTTGTCCTAGGCTATTAGCGTATCTAACTGAGTTCTCATAGCTTTTCCACCTTAATTTCGTAGACATGGTATATATTGCTTCGTCGATAATGATCAGATATATATTTGGCACATCTCGAAATGTTTGCCTCATGAGTTCTGGAGAAGTTTTACTTATAGGTGATCTGTATCCTGGCACAAAGAAAATCAACTTATTTGAGTTATCCAGAGCGTGATCCGAAATGATAATTTCAACGGCGTTGTCTATTTTCGAGCTGACGGTGAAGTTATTTTGAAAATCATAGAAATAAACATCTACTTTGCTCACATCCATTAAAGAGTTATTGTTGTGATCACCTGTAAATAATGAATTATTTATCTATATACGTACAAATTTATTTTAAACTTCATTATTCTATAGTTAATATTGACCTTATATGTAATTACTATAGTACATATATATTTTAATTAATAACCCGCTCTTTGCCCTTTTCTGTATGATATGACCTAACTATAAGTAAATATTTTTCATTGTTCTTTTACTCCAATTTTTAACATCTATGCTAGTATATAAAAATGGTGTGAGTCTGTTTGTTACTCAATCACGCAAGAACTAGTAATCAGATTTACATTAAATTTTGGATGTATTTGTAGCTTACTGGCCTAGTTACCTTAGAAGCCATTTTTGATTTCGACATTTTGCACTTTTCAAAGATAGCGATCATTTTTATGTCCCATAGTGAAGCACGAATACTTCAGCAAGTAACAATAAAAATATTAAATGCCATAACAGCATTTAATTTGAAAAAATATGCTCAACATTTAGCCTATCATTATAAGTATGTATAATACAAAAAAGGACATAATAAGCAATATCCACAAGCAAATTTAAATAAAAGATATTATTAAAAATAACATCTATTTTGTTTTTTACTCCAATATAAATTGCATAAAATGTATTAATGACTCTAAAATTCTACACACAAAAATGCTACAAATAAGATAAAGAAGAAGAACGCTAAAGAAGATAATAAATCATACAAAATCAATCATAATTTCTCACTCTAATGTGAAGAAAATAACTTTAATTATTTTTTTCTACCTTTCACTAATAATAATATATATTTTAAAAAAACTGAAATAGCAAACGAGCATGCAGTCCACCTGATGCTACGTGGGGACTACCACCCAATGGCATCTGCAAGTAACTTCATATAGACCAGGGGTTCTAGGTTTCTCAAGATATTATTCAATGAGGTCATTAAAACTTACATGTAATCCAGTGCGAATACAGAAAACTATGAAACATATCATCTTCTACCTTCCACTTAGCATCTATGTTAGAACTTAATAAAGCAGTGATAATAAAAACAAATAATATCTCCATTTAAGATAACAAACTATAACACTTTTATACTCAATGATGGTCCAAAGGTGAATGATGAATGCATTTATTATTGGAATCAGCGCCTGCACTTATTATATTTTAATCGAACACGATCATTTTTAATTTAGCGTTACTAATTGTGGTAACTATTTTACGAATTATGTCACATTTGTGTACATTGGGGTAACGTGTTTTACGAATTATGTCTTATTTGTGTACATTGTAGTAATGTATTACGAATGTATTACGAATTATGACAGTTTTGTGTGTGTAATATCTCGCACGTTCAATGTACGAGCGTGCAGACGATGGACCGCATTTACACTCAAAAGGGGTTCGGGCCCCTACACAATTGACCACCTGGGAGGCGGCCACTCCCGCGGAAGCTCCCAGGCTTGGTTTAACCTCCGACGACCAGGAGAATGACGTTAGGTAACCACGCATGAAGTCCGAACCACCCACTAAACAGTGGGAATGGTAAATATCTTTTACTTATGCACATTATATTACAATGTTTCCATTAACATTGTATTATTATGTATAAATTTAAAGGATCCGAGGGAGGAGGTGATAATGTCCTAGGGAATTGCCCGGGTAGAGAGGATACCCCTCGAGGCACGAGCCAACCTTGCTCAACCGCTTTTACGTCGCCGTAGCATATAAGAGGCCCGGGAGGTAAGAAGTCCCCGTAATTATTATTATTAAGGCGCACTAGAAGTCGGAACATTTCCCATCAGCTAGCAGAGGCGGATTTGGGGGAAATCCTATGCCGGTTTTTTAAGCTCAAGGTGTCATGTGGGCCATTTGGACAATGAGAAGGGCCTTTCACTCAGGACGTTGCTGGCGTTAACAGCAGCGTTGGTCGTTGTTGTCTGGAATCCAATTTATTTCTAGCCCGCCAAGGAACGTTCAGAAGAACGACGCGGAATTTTATGGGTAATAGTTGGGCATGAGAATGTCTCCGCAATAGAATAAAATACGACTAGAAATACTAATAAATGCTGAGCTTCTGAGTATTTGTATCACGCGGTAGAAGATTTTTTTTTCAAAGTCAAAGTCAAAGAAATTTAAAATTATAATAATAGCGTTGATTTGTCCAAAGGTTTTGCACCATACATATTTACTTATATGTCATGTAATTGCTGAGATTTGATTTCAGGAGGTATAAGTTATACAATGCTCAAATGACGTCACTTTTAAAGTATTTCATATTTTTATAAATAAGGAAAACTGAAACAATACACAATGGGTCAATACAAACAAAAATATTAAGTAATAAAATTATGTAATGCTTTTTAGCGAATTATACACACATAATAATAAATATGTATATTTACCTAACATGAATGCACGTGTGGACCAATTATTCTATACATATTTATTACTAGGTTATTTACGCGGCCTGTTTTGGGCACACGGTAATGAGTATAATATGTGTTAATCTAGGTCATAAACTGTGTGCCAAATTACACCTAAATTTGTCGAGTAAAAAGTAAGAGTGAAACAGGACGTTCACATCCTGCATAAATATGCAGGATTACACATCTCGAGAGCGTACGCCCGCATCATAAGTTCAGGCTTGAGTAATGAACGCCATCCTTTCTTCTTACTTTCAATGCCTTTATGGCAACACCTAAATTGAGCAGTATACCACTGTTAAATTCATAAATATCAATGTATTTTTTCTCATTTTGTTGTTTCCTTAAGCTTTTGATTATAGTCTATTGACTTATAGTAAAGGCAGTTTCTTTTTTAATTATAAAAATACAGGTATTCAAAATGAAAATACTATTTTATCATTAAAATGTATCAAAATCAGATTAGCTGGTTATCTGCGTAACAATAAAGACAACAAGCAAGCAACAAGAACAGACAGTAATTTTTCTATATCAAGGATTAGTTCATTAGTTAATAGATAAACCCCACGCTTTTAGTGCTTTACCAAAAGTAAGTAAATGTAATTTGCATTTTAACCAGTAAAACAGGGCAGATGTCACATTCCTCATTAATATGCAGGATTACACATCTCGAGAACGTACGCCCGCGTCATAAGTTCAGGCTTGAGTAATGATCGCCAGCCTTTCTTCTTACTTTCAATGTCTTTATGGCACCACATAAACCGGAAAGTATTTTTGCGTGTAGGAAAAATATGAGTACTTTATGACTGAAAAGCTTATTTGTTGTGGCATATAACAGATAGTAAATTTATTAAGGATTTGTATTTGTACCCATATTGTAAAGGAAAATTTTATCATCGTGGTAAATAAGAGGAACACACGAACAACGAAGAGGAAACAAGGATGTTTACGTATTAATACATATTATTAATTTGTCCTTATATCTAACAGGACATTCAAGTTGTATAATGCAATTAAGATAGATCTCATTGTCGTAGTTTAATACAATAAAATTGTAAATGTTACTAATTATCGAGAAATTGATTGTCAAACTTGTTCAACATTTTCTTTAATATATTTTTACAATTCACTACATCAACATATTTTTATTCACTTATACTATTATTATTTTCACAATTCTAATCTATATCACACCATATTCATAACTAATATAAATAAGTCTTTGGAAATTATAGCTAATCGAATTATCTGTATCACAGTTCATCATATGCATTGGTAGATACGTAAAACACACCAGAAGCATTACCGGGGTTTGAGTATCCAGCTAAAGTAACCTCATTGCCAGCACATTTTCCTTTAGCAAATTTTTTGTAAGAGTCACATTGCCATGCTAGGAACAAACCCGGATTCTTCACGGTCTTTGCATAGAAAATCACACAAGATTTATGGCTACAGCTCGCCGCTTCCGACTCTCCTAACCCAGGAATTATTCCAACGTTGCAATGAGGCTGAATTCTTCCATCTTCGTTAAAGAAAAAGTCTATATCTGCTAACACGCTAGTCGTTCCTAACGTTCCGGCACTACAGTGGTAAACCTCCACATAGTCGGCACATCCTGACCGTAATTGGTCTTCAATGAAACTATTCGCGAAGCACGGACCAGCTGGATCTAACCCAGTGATTCTCCAAATCCTTTCAAAGGTTCTTTGAGAGTAAGCGGTTCCAACGACTCCCAGAATTTGACCCCCCAAGCTATGCCCAATGCAGTGGATATTTTCAGATGGGAACCCCTTGTAATTGCGAAGATCAGCCAGAAACTTTCCCAAAGCTTGTCCAATGCTGTTAGTGTACATGACTGAGTTCTCATAGCTCTTCCACCTTCCTGCCGGAGAAGTTGTATAAGGTGAATGGTCGATAATGATCAGGTATATATTCGGAACGTCTCGGAAGGCTTGCCTTATGCGTTCTGGAGAATTTTTACTTATATTTGTCTTGTATCCTGGCACGTAGAAAATCAATTTTCTTGAGACATCCAGATTGTAAACTGAAGTGATACCTTTGACAGCTTCGTATATCTTATAGCTTACGTTAACATTATTTTGGAAATCATAGAAATAGACATGCATTTCACTGACATCGAGTTGTAAGTCCTTGTCGTGATCGCCTGCAAAATATAATTGACCTAGTTACTACAAACTATATGTAAATAAATTGCAACGACTTAGATCTATTTTCTTCTCTGATTTGAAGATAACCTATTGTTGTGATTTTTCTATAAATACAATATTACATATTTTTATTGATTAATAAATCGCCCTGTACCCTATAAGTACTTTGACTCTAAATAATCATATTATTATGAGTGCAATATTATTTAAGAGTAATAAGCGATATCTGCAATCCTTGTGTGATATTGCTGTTATATTTATTATAGAACACTTTATTCGGGTTGTCTCTCGAGCGCAGACTGGAAAGAAATATATAGCCGGGTGGTAGAACCAATGTAGTTCGCCGGGGGAAGTCCCACCGCCACACCTATTTCTAGCGTGAAGCAGTTCTTGCGTT
>DWNE01010107.1:0-10511 GCA_018249875.1 Cecropterus toxeus
GAACTGCTTCACGCTAGAAATAGGTGTGGCGGTGGTACTTCCCCGGTCGAACTACATTGGTTTTACCACCTGGCAAACTGAACCTACCATCTGTGCTATATTGCAGTGCTTAGGGCTGTTGTATTCTGGTTTGACGGGGTAAGGACAGGGGCGTAGATACCGTATCTGTCGTATTAACCATACGGGGCCCCCAGGCCACGGGGACCCCCAACGCACGTAAGCAAAGATTACTAAAAACTTCCAAAATTTTGACGTATAATTATGATGAATAAACGTTTCTTTTAATTTGAGCATTTTTTTCTTTTAAGACAAATCATTTCCTTAATAGGTGCTCCCACACAATATTTTATACGGAGCTCCGCCAATATACGCTAAGCTACATACAAAGGGAGGCAGTTCCCACTTACCATCAGGGGGACTGCATGTTCCAAACCTCCAAAACTACAAGCCGAGACGAAACAACTGTATTTGTATTAATTTATATTTTGTTTTTGTACTGTTTAGACCTTGGTCTAAATTTTCCATTATTAATTTTGAGGTCTAATTTTTTGAATATAAAATGTAGCATATGCTTATAGCATAGCTAACGTACGCTTTGCAGTGACATAACGTTACGAAAATAATATTTAAATCGAATGCTATCGGATCGAATAAAATATTAGCAGAGTTTTACAAAAACATATTTTAATTTATTATAGAACAGAAAATAACTACCATTTTTACTAGCTGCGCCCCACGGTAACACCCGCTACTACATAAGAAAGGCAAACAAACAAACAAACCGTAATTTAGTATATATACATATATAGTCTCCTTCGATAAATGTTTTTTCGTAAAATATTTTTTCAATTCTAACCAGTAGTTTTTGAGATTAGCGCGTTCAACCAAACAAACAAATTCATTAGCTTTATAGTATTAATATCAAAATATTCATATAGAATTTTAATAAAACAAAAAAATAAATAATAACAAAAAATAAATAGTAATATAATAAGGATAGATATAAAAAAAACTCCGTGCGTTTGTTTGTGTACTAGATTCAATAATGTAATATTCAAATTGGCCGCATTATTAATTACATCTCGTTCTCTGTAATGTGACGTAAATAACAAAAAACACAAAAGCCGCTATTTTGACATACTTTCATCATTAAAACAAGTTATATAAAACAAAATTATTCCATTCAATTCAATAGATCGTTGACCTTACACATGCCATTCAGGTTTTATTCAACACGTTATGGAATATCTATAAATCTTTACATCTAAGTATAGGTACTGCAGACTTAACTTTTCTAAGAAACAGTTAGGTACAAATACACTTTACATCATACGACACGATGAATGGGTCGTTGCAACTTGCAACGACTTGTAGTGAAGAGATGTCGTGGTGTGGAAATCTACGATGAGTATTATAAAAACAAAGGCGATGTAATAGGCGTATAAACGAAGAGGAGGTTAATGGAGTCCGGATCCTCCCCCTAGTATATGTGCGAAACGAAAAAAGCAAACAGGGGGTTTTTACTGTTTTTAGTCGACATATTTTGGAGACTATTTATTCCTTACCCTCCCCCCATTAGCATAAGGTTAAAAGAAATGGAATGTCTTTTTTTTTGCATAGGCCTACGTGCCCCACTTACAAATTGTCAGTTACAATATTTTTTCTTACACTACCACCGGATCGCATCACGACCACAACTGAGAAGATCCGGCAAGAAACTCTTTTTGTTTGTATAATATATATTTTTTTACCTATTTGTTTTTTAAATTGCAATAATAAGTAGCTTCAGTATCTTGTCCTAAATTTGACTAAATATGAGGCTTGTTTGGCAAGATACGCTACACTTTAACACTTAATTAACCATTGAAATATACACTATTGCTCAGTTCTAAGCTGCTTTGTCTTCTATGTATCTGAAACTTTATAACATGCTTTACAACAAAGTTTAATTTTAATCAGTGCTTTGAACTAAATAAATCAGAGATAGCTGATTTTTTTTTAGCTGATCGAGTGTTGGGCTTACTCTTAATAAAAGTATACCTACATGGTGCATGATGAAAGAACCAGATAAGCAGTAAAACATTTTCAATAACATACTTTACTTTTCAAAGATATGGATCGCCCCAGAATACTCTTACTGTTAAAAAAACGCTCGAAGACTTCAAAAATACAATTCCATTAAATTCCATTTGGATTACATCAGGTACGATATAACGTATCAATGCGCGGTAAGATCGTGTGCATCGATAGCACGTACCACATGATCGTGTCGTGATGTTCCACGACAAACGTCACGATGCGGCATCGTGTCGTAAGTATTGTATGAGTTCGGTTACAGAGATCGATGTGTTTACTAACCGATGGAGACCATTGTTCTATCATTTTTATTATCATTACATCACAATACATGGCTCAACAATACGTGCCTTTCCATTCCTATTTATTTCCACATAATTGACGCTTTTTATTTATTTCTTTTCCAGAAAACTGCATTGACGTATGAAGAAATCTTAGAAGTGTTAGGAATAATTTGTGATCAATATATTGCATTGATGTAGTCGTAAATCTAAGGATTTATCAGCGAAGGATTTATTGACGTTCGTGTACGAATGCAGATGGAAACGAGCACGCAGTCAACTTGATGGCAAGTGGCCACTGCCACCACATCATTACAGATGACGTTGTGGTAGTGACCAAGTTAGTGATCAACTCTATAAAGAACAGGGTGTTTTCACTAGCCGATCGCAAGTACCACTTCCAATGATGAGGGTTGTTTCATATGAAAATCAGTGGGCAGCCACATCTATAGAGAAAGGCAAGAACTGTGGTATCACTCGGTCGTTTATTTTTATTTTTTTACTTTACGCTTTCGACACTCATAGGCGTACAGTAGGATTTCCTGTGTCGTGGTTGCCATGAACATACAAAGACGAATTCACAAACACCCAGACCCAGAACAGAAATCTAAACTCACATTCACATTTCTGTCTGGCCGGGGATCCAACCCGGGACCTACTGTGTGTCAGACCGGTATGGTGACCCGTCATGCTGATGTTATATTACGTTAGTTGCAATCCCCTTCATGTGTCTTGTTGTCTTTAAAGAATATTTCAGATGTTCAAGACACATTTTAAGGCATCTGCGGTTTTAAGGGTGATATGTGAATTATTTGTTACTCACATATACATGGCTACTCCCGAGGACTAAGATTATCGCCTCACATGATAGTGAGCCAGCAATCACACCTTCCACCGAAATGCAAGACCTACTTCACGTGAAATAGGTGTGGCGGTGGTGGTTCCCCGGTTGAGCTAAATTAGTTTTACCTGATGAAATTTCTGTGTTGTTTGGGTATAAATGTAAAAAGTAATTAAGATTATCTATAACACAGGTCGATCGATCAAATCAATTTATAAATCTGTGTGAATAGCGAAATAATCAGGCTATACTAATCAAACGTCGATTAACTTTCATTAAGTGTGATTTTTCTATTGTTTATTTAGTTAAAAGCTATTTGGTGTTTTTAGAACATAATTTTCTACTAAAATAATGGAAGAATAAAATGATGAAAAAGGTGGAAATAAGTGGCAGTGGTACCTCCACACTTGAACCATATTCGATCTACTACCTTGAGGTTATTAACCAGAGCCATCCGCCATCGATCCGTGACGGAGCAGAAAGGTGGAATTAGTCCCAGGCTCAATCTCCTCTGCCTGTCGTAGGAGGCGCCTAAAAGGGGGCTTTCGGGGTTGCGGGCAGCGAGAGTAGGATCTCGAACCAAGCCAACCCGGAAAGGACGATGGTATGTGTGATCGCATGCCATCGTAAAGAACAGAAGGTACGGTGAACAAAATGCAAATGGGGAAGAGCCTGAAAGAAGCATCACGTTTGGAACTCCGGTTGCTTTCGTTGGAGATCCCGGAGTCCTCCAAACACAACGCTGAGGATGTCCACCGGGGAGTTTTAGTGCGCTCAAAATCCCATATAACCTTCGATCACTAATATTAGTGATCGAAGCATATAACCCATAATACAGTATGGAGTTGGGGCATATAGTTTAAGTCTTCATAGATCGTGAAAAATATTAGATAAGTTTCCTGAACTTTCTTCCCAATATTTCCTTTGTTTTACTTTACATTTAAACCAAGTGAGTCAATTCCTAATAAATAAACATCATTATTTATCTAAAAATATCTTAAATTATTGTTACTTATCCTAAATTTAATTTCAATAATATTACCTAAACACGATAAATTTATATTTTGGGTAATATAATTATACTAAAAATTTAATGCTAAGATTGGCCGATTTGTTATCGATTTAATCGAAATATCATGTATTATTTCAATTCATTATTATTAGTGTAGTATTAAAGGCTTTTGTAAAGAAGGCTAAAAAAGGAAATTATGCGATAATGGTTATTATAAATAAGCTAATTACAGTAAACAAATCAATCAAAGATTAAACAGGTGCTTAGAACTATGATCCATTATAGCTTAGCGTAGCCTTATATTGCCGTATTTATAACTAATAACATCATTAAAATTTTTAAAACAAAAAACCCGACTACTTAAAACGAATTGCTCATAATCTATACTATCTAACTAATATTATAAAGCAGTAGAGTTTGCTTTGTTGAACGCGCTAATCTCAGGAACTACTGGTTCGAATTGAAAAATTCTTTTTGTTTTGAATAGTACATATTTTGTGGAGGACTTTAGGCTATATAACAAACAAACAAACATAGTGTGATGTTTCACACTATGTTTGTTTGTTATATAGCCTAAAGCCTTACGACAGAGGGAAATAGGGACTCATATTTATTTATAAAAATAAATTCCAAATACTAGTAGCAATTGCCTGAGAATTGATTCGCGTGGCATTTAAGAAGCATATTAGTTGTATGACCATTCAAGTAAAATGAATTGCATAAAACCTTTTAAACAAAAACTATTAGTTACGCAAAATGTCATGGTGATCGGTACTACCGATTCGGTAGTATGGTGTTGAAATTTGTCGATCCCATCCAAATATCAACATGCAGTTTTTTATCTCTGTCGTATTTATTTGGAGTAGGTAATTTAGAGTTAAAAATAAATCATGTTTTAGGGTTCCGTACGCAAAGGGTAAAAATTACTAAGACTAAGATTACTATTACTAAGACACCGCTGTCTGTCTGTCACTAGGCTATATCTCATGAACCGTGATAGCTAGCATGATAGCAGTTGAAATTTTCACAGATGAAGTATTTCTGTTATAACAAATGCCAGGTGGTAGAACCCATGTAGTTCGACCGGGGTACCACCGTCACACATATTTCTAGCGCGAAGCAGTTCTTGCGTTTCGGTGGAATGTGGTTGCCGGCTCACTTTTATATGAAGCGACCATCTCAGTCCTCGGGAGTAACAACAAATCTGTGGTCGACAGATAGACCCCCTGTTTTATATGAAGTTGCTTACAAATGTCCATGGGCGGCAGAAACCACTTACCATCAGGTTGCTTGCTGGCTCGTTTGCTACTTCATATTTATATAAAAAATACTAAAAAAAGAATTAAATAGATATTTAAGGAGGCCTTCCATACAACAAAGGTGATTTATTGCCGTCTTTGTAGATAATATTACAGAACCCTTCGTGCGCGAGTCCGATTCGCACTTGACCGTTATTAATGCAAAGAAGCGATATGTGAGAAAGGAACAAAGATGTCCGTACTAATGCAATTTCCTGTTAATTCCCACCGTAAGATAATCCTGGACTCGTATCTTCTGGACTTCCGGTAAATGTTACATAATTCGGCCGTCACTGACACCGAATGTGGACATTAAAATAGCCTGGAATAATTTAAGTCGCTAAATACAGTTCTACGTGTGAGTCAACTGAAGACATACATAAACACATCATAAGGTAAGAATAGAAGGGACTAAACCAGTGTTTCCCAACCTTTTTAAGGCCCACCTTAACATTTATAATTTTTTTATGCCCCCAAGCTTGAAAAACATTAGTTTTTACCCGACTGCGTCAGAAGGAGGATATGTTTTTTGAGTATGTATTATGTATGTATGTTTATATGCATATCCATTTCATTGGCACGCGCTACAGCCCAAACAGCTTGACGGATTGTGACGTGTGTCATATCATTAGAATTGTCTCAGTTTGCAGTGACATAGGCTATATAAATTTTAAAAATGGCGCCCGGAAGTAAAGGAAAAAGGGGGGGGAGACGAATTTCTTACTAGTACGACAATATGGATATCAAATGAAAGCTGGTAAATAGACGAATCTAAATATATATATATTATACATAATACTTTTACTTGAATATTTTGACAAAAGCTCATATAAGCGTTAAATTAAAAATATTATGAACAAAAATTTCGTTTTTTGTTCAAAATCTGTCGGGTTTTTTGTTTGTTTTTTTTTTGTTGGTGCTTTTGCTTTTGCGATGTTAGGGTAAGGAGGGGGAATGGCGTCATAAAATATAAGAAGTATAGATTTATTAAAAGAATTATATTTTTGTCTACATGTTCTGTGTCGTCCATAAAAAAAATAACAAAAAAGACAACAGACTTCAATACTACAAGAAAAGTAACAAATAATTTTAATACATTAAGTTTAGTACATAGTCCCGAAGCCGGCGCTTAATATATTGGACAAAGTTCTGTCGTCATGATCAAGCGTAATAAATTATGATGAGCTCTTCCTTTTTGGGGTCGGTTAAAAAAACCTATATGTTTTATATGTGTATTATATTTTTATAACTCATTTTGAAAAATACTATATCTCGTTAACAAAATAATGCTAACTACTAGATGCATCGGCTCTTCTACCGATACGATGCCGATATAAATATTTATAAATATTATATTCGACATTTCTATTGCGACTTACTTATTCGAATAAATATTTTATTGTGCTTAAAATCGATTAAATGCATAACAAAGATAACTCTTTGATCTAAATAAGTGTAAACTTATGTAGAGTGATAATAAATATAGATGTATAGCCTTCGCATATAAGAACAGTAGGCTTACGTCAGAACAACTTTACTATGCGCAATATACCGCAGACAGTAATAATTTAAGTACAAGTGGAATTAGTTAATTCCTTTGTTTTCATAGGAAATAGTATTTTCATAGTGTTAAATATTGTATTCCTGGTAGTATCTACTAAAATTATATTCGTGTGAAATCTACAAATTCACACTGGGCCAGCGCGGTGGACTCGGGTGGATCATACTCTGAAAGTCTCTCGATCTGAGAAAAGACCCGTTCCCAGCAGTGGGATATTAATGGGTTGACTTCTACACACACACAAACAGTCATTGAGAACTTTAAAAAGATGTCAAGCGGAGCAGTGATAGCCTAATGAGCAGTTATAACCTAATGGCTGAAACTCGGCCTCTCAAATGAGGGTTCGAGGTTTGAATCCCAGGCACGCACCACTGATTTTTCTAAAATGATGCGCGTATTAGAATTTAATTATCACTGCTTTACGGCGAAGGAAAACATCGTGAGGAAACCTGAAATGTGAGAGTTCTTTTAAAAAAAAAAGTTCTTAAAAGTTTGTGAAGTCCACCAATTTGCACTTGGCCAGCGCGGTGCACTATGACGTAAAACTGTCTTATTCTGAGAGAAGACCCGTACCCAGTAGTGAGACAGTAATAGGTTGATGACGAAGTTTAGGTCAGCAATCAGTTATGACGTTATCCGTTTACGCGCTCTATAATAATTGTAACTCTGTGTAACATTAAAATTTCTGTAATTGCAACAAAAAACTAAAAATAACTCGTTTTAAATAAGAAATGCGGCCCTAACCGTGACAGATCCAGTTGGGTTCAATTGTGAAAGCATTGTTGTAATCTGCAATGGACCGTGTAGTAATGCAATCAGTTTAATAAGTTGACTTTTTACAGTTTTTACTTCGTTTTGAACGAGAGAAAAAGGCGCTAACTGTTAGGAATGCCTACCAAAAAAGTGTTAACTTTAACATTTTATACTAATAATATCGTTAAAAACAATCAAACAAAAATTCGTCAAAATTGTCAAAATAGTTAAGTAAATTAACGTATTTAGATTGGTCTATTCACTAAGTTTCGTTTGATGTCCATATTGTCGTAATAATAAAAAAATTCACTACTCCCCCTTCCTCTAATTTCAGGCGCCATTTTTAAAAATATAGCCCATGTCACTATGCAAACTGAGACGATTCTAATGATATGTCATACCCCACAATCCGTCGAGCGGTTTGGGCTGTAGCGCGTGCCAAAGAAATGGACATACAAACAAACATACACACATAGGGTCGAAAAACTTTACCCCCCCCCCCTTCTGACGCAGTCGGGTAAAAATACTAGTTGTATTAATTTAGAACGCTACAAGATACTATATATTTGATAAGTGGTCACAGCTGGACATGAACATTTGATTTTCTTACCACCGAAGCACCGAATTTTAGCATCGAAGACTGCGGCTGCGTAAATGTGGCGCACGCGCAGTATCGTCAGTATTTTTTTTTTCGAAGTCTCCCTATTTTTCTTTAATGAGCATAGTCTAAGATACTTCTTACAACATCGGCTATTTCCTAGTGAAATTTCCATAAAAATACGTGCGTCCGTTCTGGAGATTAGCTGTCGCAAACAGACAGACGACAAACTAGTTTTTCGTTATGAGTATCAGATATATTATAATTTGCATTTTGTAAAAAGCTGTTTTTATTACATTACAAAGAGACATTTTTTGCATATCGTGTTTTTCACTGAATTACCGCTCGATTCAAAATCGATCAACATCTTATCTTACATAAAAGCTTTTTTGTCACATTTAAATAGCTCTCCTGTAAAAAATCATAATTTTGAGTTGTTTCAATATTCGTGCAAAGCAGCGAAATATTTGTTTCATAGAGTAGGTACACTTATTTACATTTTAATGGCGGTTAAATACAACATAATACTATAGAATGACTGATCGTTTGAACTTTGATCTGACACGGAATAATAGTTTTGTTTTTTCGCACGAATTAATTAATTTTCCGCTTATTACTTTTCCTCGCATTAAAACTCTTTCTAACTTTAAATTAACTGGTTATTATGTGACCTTTGCTACAAACGGTCATGAATTTTAAATAAAGCAATATTAAATAATGTGCGAGTTTCGAGGACTACGAATCACCCATTTACCTAACTTTGCCGTGAAGCCATTATAGTCCCACTACTGGGCACGGGTCTTCTCTCAGAATGAGAGTTTTAGGCCATAGTTCAACAGTCAGGCCTGGCCAAGGGTGAATTGGGAGACCACCAGTCTTAGACTATCTGTGTGCCAAAAAACCAAATCCAATCAGTAAAGAAACGCAAGATCTGCACGCTAGAAATAGATGTGGCGGTGGTACTTTCCGGGTCGAACTACACTGGTTCTACCACCTGGTGATAAATCTATAATGCGTTTGCCATGATACAAAATAGTACCTAAATAGGGAATCAGTCTGCCATCATCGGTTCATTTAAGCGTTTTCCTTCAATAATAATGAAGGCTATTTTTCGTTCTCTAACTACAATAATATCTACTAGTTCTAACAGTTACCCCATTATTTAAGAGATAAATAAATCACGAGTGTAAATTCCACATTTAACTAATTACTTTAGCGATTATGGACGTAAACTAGTTATATTGTTAAAAATATTTAAACAATTATTTAAATTATTAATTTAAAGCTTCATGTGAGTTTTCCTGAAAATAGTTAAGTTAAAGTATTTTATTATACATATTTTCAAAATAGTCTATTTACTACCTTCATTTGATCAAAATCGTACTACCCCCCCCCTCCCCTTTCCCCAATTTGCAGGGCCTTTTTTCAATTAAATAGCCTATGTAACTGCGAAAACTGAGACAATTCAAATGATATGTCATATGTCACAATCCGTCAAGCCGTTTGGGCTGTAACGCGTGCTAAAGAAATGGACATACAAACTAACAAACATACATACAACATACAACATACAACACACATATATAAATAAATACATACATACAGAATAAAAATGATAAATCACCATAAGGGGGCCTATGACATATGTCCAGTGCACAATGGCTGTACATATTCTATATGTAATCTTGTTATATAAGTCCTCGAACTGAAACACTTACAACAATACATGGAATGCTAGATGATCATTATCATTAAGGTATAATCCTGTCTCGATTTGTTAAGCTGTCAAGTGGAAGATAAATGTTAACACATGTATAATGTTACAACAATAGGAGTCTATGATATTAGCACTTCGATGTCAATGGGAAAAATAGAAATAGGGCACCTGTTTTTGCCAGGTGGTAGAACCAATGTAGTTCGACCGGGGAAGTACCACAGCCACAACTATTTCTAGCGTGAAGCAGTTCTTGCGTTTCGGTGGAAGGGTGTGGTTGCCGGCTTACTTTTATATGACGTGACCATCTCAGTTCTCGGAAGTAGCAACGCATCTGTGGTCGACTTCATATAGAACCCTTGTTCTATATGAAGTTG
>DWNE01010108.1:0-10510 GCA_018249875.1 Cecropterus toxeus
GTGGCTGACATATTTTTTTTATTTCTTTGTGCACTAGAAATAACTGATTATCATTACTTTTGGATCACCCCTCGTATGTGGAGTCCGGAAACATCAAACCTTGTCGATAAAAATATTTCTTTCGTTTTAATGATTGAGGGCTATATGAAAGACTGCCGTAGAGTAAAAGTAAAATTCTTATATTACAGCTAAATCATAAGCGTTTTATAAAGAACACGAGCCTGCATAACTTCACACAGAAACGGTGGGTCACACCGCATTCATACACATGGTTTTCGAATTAAATAATCAATTTAAGTTTTAACAATCCATAACATCCCTGGTTTAAACAATGTTATCCGTCAAGGATAAAACTTAGTTCCTTCTGCGCTCGGTTTTCTCGTAACCACATTATGGCATGTTGTCACGTCTCGCTAACACACCGTGACCGGCTATTGTTTGTTTGTACCGGAAAAGGTTTAGTATTCCCAGTCCAGCGCTTTTCACTTTAATGATGTTTTCCTCGACTCCTGACGCATGCACCGAAACTGCAATAGGAAATCGTTAGCTACGCGCTCTACAAGATTTATGACTTTTGTAATCAATGCTTACATGTTCGTAGACGTAATTTCTCACTATACGTTGTAGTAGGATTTTAAATGTGGGTACAAACTAACATTGTCTTTCGACATTCAGCATTGAGTTTTGTATAAATGTCAAGTCTAAATTTGAATTTCTTGAATTTTATAGAGAACGGAAATTTAGTTTAAACATTTTCGACGAATCTAAAAATTTGGTATAGGTACTACGATTTTTACCCCTCTAAGAGATATAAGGTACGTAAAAGGTTTACATAAAGACCTAATACAATGTTATAAACCTTTTTATATGTTACTGTGTCAATTATATTGTTCTTTACTGTACATTTTATTTCATAGTTAAATCGTATTTTGCATTTCATTGCATTTATAACTATACGATAGATGCTACCTGATGGTAAGGTAGGCATGGCAGGTACGCCCCTTATGAACAATGGCAACACCATTGAAGTCACTACCTAATGCATTGCCGGCTTAAAAAGAGATCTTTTAAAACTTTTGTTCAAGAGCCCCAAGCCAAATTTGTTAACAAACAATATTCTTGTTCTCAGAATAAAAACATCAAAGATATGTAGCAATTACATAGTACCTAGTCATTAATGCGATTACAATACGGAGCGTAGTTTTTTATGACAGGCCTATTACGTTAACAGTCGAGCAATCAGGAAGTCAGGATTGTATCACGAGCATTTTCACGCAAAGGTAAAAAAGAATGTTCGTATCATAACATCGTTTTCCACTAAACCAGTGTTTTTCAACCTTTTTATGGCACGACCCCCTTAGTTTATTAAAATATTCACGACCCCCTATTAATAACTGCTTTTCACTTGTTATTTTGTTATTTTGTCAATAATATCACATCCATACACAAATGTATATTTGATTTCATAATTAGATACCGGTTATTTACATTATGAAGTACCTACAAATGTATTTCAATTATCATTTTTTTATTTGAAACATTAAATCTCGCTGTACAGCAAGGTAATACCACTAGTTTTGTTTTATTTTATTTATAATAACATTTTTTAAAAGAATTAATTAAATTTTTCAAGATTCTTTTCGAAATACCTAAATACAACACTTCGTGATGTGCGACGCCCTTTTAGTACCCCCTTGTTTCCCCCCATCACACACTTTGAAAAACACTGCGCTAAACAATGGTTACTTAAACACTCGAAGAAAGGGAAACTAAGTTTGTTCTAATTACGTTGTTAAAACTTATTGTGTGCAAAAAACGAGAGGTCTCAGAGTTGAAACTAGAAGGTTAAACTTAATGAAACGGTTAACAAAAGACTAAACGATGAACATCTGGCATTTGCGTTTCTAAAAACGTAATAGAACAAAAAATAGTAAAACAGTTTAGTTTCTCAAACTCTCTAAAAGATCTTAACACCGTTCGTAAGAAGTCTATATTTTAAGCTTTAGCTAAAATTCGATTAGGGTTGTCATAAGTACATATATGTAAGTAAGTGTTTGCATGTAACAGCAAAAAAATAATTTCAGAATTTCGATTAATTGAATCCGACGTGAAATTTCCTTTTGTATGTTTTTTTTAAATCATAATATTGATTATTGCAACGGTGCTTTTGATTGGCGAAATAAATTCTTTCTTTCTTTCTTTCTAAATTAACTGGTCGTTCAAGAATATAGAAGAACAAATCGTTTAATCAATTGATTTCTATATGTAGGTTTCTACATCGATAGCATATTACTACTCTTTTAAAATTTCATCAAAATTACAAAAATTCTGCACATGACGAATAATACACTACTGTTTTATAATCATGAAAAAATCATAACAGTTCCTCATTTAACTTCACGGGAATTTCAAACTGATCACAACACAATCCTTACAAGAATTCGTTCACATCATCATCGGGATCACCGTCGCCGGCGAGGCTGTCGCCGGACATGTCGGCCCGATCGACCCGATCCCGGACGTACTCGCTCGACACCGACATTATCACCAATTAACCCTCACCCGCGACTGACCAGTATCGAGTATCGACAAATAAGCGATTGCGGCAATCTCACCAGTTAACCCTCAGTTACTCACGACTGGCCAGAAGTATCGATAAAAAAGCGCCAATTTATGCGGCGTTATTTTTCGCGATAGCAAAATTATTACATTTTTATACGACCGTTATCACCGCCAGTTAACCCGACACTGGTCAGTCGGTAAGCGAAAGTATCGACTATCGAATAGGAAGCGATTACGGCGTTTGTATTTTTGCATTTCATTCCGACATGTTTTGTTTACACGTTGATTTGTCGGTACGATATTGACAGGAATTAGTATCGCGTGGAATTACAATTGATTAGTGTCATGTTCATGTTACAGGACATGACAGCTTGAGCGCCATTACGGTGGTCGCGGTAGTGATCATTTATCGAAGTAATTAACGATAATTCTCCTGTGGATGGTTTTGATCATGCACTTATACCTACTACATAATGCATAATTTTAATCAGTTGCTTGTCGTTAAAAAAACCACCAGTATAATAGGAAATACGCTAATAAGCAGTTCAACACTAATTGATTCATTGGTATCTGATTATTTCACAAACTATAAGTTGCTTTGGTAAACGGGATTTTTTATTTCTACGTCGGAATCTGGGTATCCACACGTACATAAGCCTCACACCACGTATGATATTTATATCACTTTCTTTAATACTGAAGAAAAACGGCGTGAACAAATTTACCTGCATGCCTTTGAATCTCTAATCTCCATCAAATTAATATGGTGTATATATAAAGTCTACACAAATTTAATAATACGAATTTAACGAACGTGGTGGAAGAAGAAAGCCCTTTTAATTTTGATTTTCGATTTTCCATTTATGAAAGGAGACCAGGCTACTGTACCGATACTATTAACTTCTCTTTGTACACAATTTAAATTGTTAATCAAAAATAGTTAAAGCATACCCTAAAAATGTACACAATGGACTAAAGGTAACATTAAACAACACACAAAACAAAAGCCGCGCAAGAAACATCCAACACACGAACTTACATCCTGTTCATCTTCCTACACGCAACTCATATCAGACCTCAGAACCCTAGCTAATTCTATACCTATACTGAGAGCTTAACACATTAACAACTGAGCGATATTAACCAGAAAACTGAAACAAAATTCAATTACTTGCATTCGACTTTTGATTCATAAACCAGCAAATTAGCACAGCAAATCCAAAAATAAAATACAAAGTCAAAATTGGGATACTTGCATTCGACCTTGAACTCATACACTAAAAAAAAACTAGCGCAACAAATAAAAAAATAGTCAAATTTGGAACACTTGCAATCGACCTTTGATTCACATACTAATAAATTAGCACATCAAATAAAAAAAAAATAAAAAAACAAATTTCGAAAACTTGCATTCGACCTTTGATTCACATTAACAAATTAGAACATGAAATAATAAAAAAAAACAAAATCAAATTTCGAATACTTGCATTCGACTTTTGAACCGCGCTAAGTTGACGCACGGCATGTCAGCGCTGCCACACACGTCAAACACTGACAACAAATGCTGTGGGTCCCACCGTCCCACGTCACGCGTTCCGCGCCAACGCAGCTCCGACCCCAACTGGCAGGGCTGAGCGAGATTTTTTCCGAAACTTTTACGATGCATTGTGCTTCATACAACAGCTGACAAAACTGTTGCCTAATCGCTGAATCTCATTACGAAAATAGCTTTTACCCATACAATGATGCTGATGATTGCGATGCACAGTCAAGTTGTCTAGTTTTAATTATTTTTCGGTGAGTTTTCTTCAAAATTTACCCAGTATACCATCCGAAATGGAGATGTTTATCAGACAAACGGGATACCATAGATATAAAATTCACACTCTTAATATTACGCCACAAATCATTTTGCAAATAGTTATCCGGATAATTGATTTACTACGAAAGAACTCCAGGACTCTCTTCTTCTAAAGTCTAACATTTTCCATTTTACATTAACCGTTTCAAATCCGTGTCGTGGATGCCACAATCAAGCAAAGAAATATATATACACCCAAACCTAGAAATGAATGGAAATCTAAATATCTTCGATTTCTGGCTGGCCGTGGGTCGAACTCGAGACTCTGCAACATCAGACCTGTACGACCGAGGCCCTATGCGGATGCGGATCAAGAGGTTTAGACGCATTGGTGCAATAAAGGGAGGTAGGCCATCTCCTCCTAAAAATATTTTCCAAATTAAATATAATTAAGTAGATTCTTTTGCGCCTATCTATGTAGAAATTTTAGTCGGCAAAAAAATCTAATCTTTGAGAACTGTGTCTCTGCAATTAATTTGACGGCAAAAAAAGGTGCCAAATCCGAAAATTGATCATTTTTTTCCGAAGTCTCTAGTGTGGACGCTCCTCCTTTATAGATGTCCTGAGGCAGTTACCACGGATGCCCTCCCCTGACAAGTCCATGAGTATAACTGTTTATTCTGTTATAGAACAAAATAAAACATATGTGATACATAACGCCACATTAATGAGTTGGTAATCTATTAGCTAATCCGACATTACTATCACGATGAGTAACTCTACGGAGGCTGTTACATATCATTACGCGCAAGACCAAGACAATGAAAGGCACCATTGTCCCGTGGAAAGTGGGACGTAGGTATTATTTTGTTGATGTAATGGCGATAAAGCATGACCTCGAATTAATGAAGAAAAAGAACAGGTCAAAGATCAAAAAATTCTATTAAAGATTAAGATTGCAATAGTGAACAATGAACATAAACGTTATTTAATTAATTTTAATGTTTACGAAAATTCGGGTAAAGAAAGTTCATATGGCAACCCTATACTAGTCATTAGAGACTAAGAGTAGTTAAACACTATGTAATTCGTAGAACACAGTGCAGTTTCGCATTGAATGCAAATGTAACGACCTACGAGATTTTTTTCAATGCTGTAACACAATGTATATACATAATTATATATGTATCTATGTGTTGAAAGAAGCAAAAAATTTTTAAAATTATAATTGAAGGTATAGGCGTATGGGTGGAATTGTGTTGATAATAGTATTAGAGTCATCCATCCATCCATCCATCAGCCTCTCGAGGTCCACTGCTGGACATAGGCCTCCCCTAAACGGCGCCACTCCAACCGGTCCTGTGCCTTCAGAATCCAACGGTTCCCCGCTGTCTTCTTCAGGTCATCGGTCCACCTGTACTCCTTTTGCCTAAACGTGGTCGCCACTCGAGGACTTTTCTTCCTCATCGGTTATCTGTCCTTCGAGCGATGTGGCCGGCCCATTGCCACTTCAGCTTGCTAATTTTGAGAGCTATGTCCGTAAGCTTAGTTCGCCTACGGATTTCATCTTTGCGAATCATGTCTCATAGCGAAATTCCATAGCCCTCTCCATAGCACGCTGAGCGACTCTGAGCCTTCGGATGAGGCCTACAGTAAAAGGCCTCACATTAAGTAATAAGCAATAAATAATACACAAAATATAAAATTAATAAAGGTCTTAAGAACAAGGTTTGTTTTATGAAAATCCATTCTCATATTTTTGATAAGAATAAGAAAAAGGGACTGAATTTAAGTTTGAAAAAAGCGTGTACCAAAGCTCATTATTAAGTTCCTAGTTTCCCTTTTCGTTATATTTTTGATTCTGCTACACATTAATATTTTTAAAATATGAGTTTTTATGTGCATATATTTGTAGGATAAATTATTTATTAGCCTCATTGTCTGTTATAATAAACAAAGATTGGTTATAACAGTCATTGTTCTAATATTTAAAAACAAATATTTTGTAAAAAGTTATTTGCTGACTTATTTACACATTGAATACAACGCTTCATAATAACTAATAGAACGCACAGAAAGACGTATTTGCTCTTCAATTACTGTCAGGCGCATAGTTCATATAAATTCATATTTCGACTTTAGAAGTGAATCCGGCTCTGAGTTTAGAATTTTTATTTAATAATATTTTAAAGGAAAGTTGTTTATGTAAATGAGACTGTAATACGAAGATATTTAAAGACACGTAAAATATTATGAATGTGCTTTCAGCAATGTTTACGCTGAAGTGTAGTTAAGTCATATTTAGTATGTAATGTGTATTGTATACATGAATACATAATGCAACATGACATAACAATATTAACACAATAAGCAACGTAAGAACTAGCTGAAAATCAGCGTGAATTCCCTGCTTCATTGATTGCAGTATTATGCATGGCGCTCTTTGCCTACTTATCTTCAAGTTTGGTTTAATGATGTTGTATTACAGTGTTTATTTATACACATATTATAAAGACGAAAAAAATAGAGTGGTAGTTTAGGGTTCGGTGAGTGATATGTCCTTTAGGCTACTTTTTATCCCGGAATAACGTTCGAGCTCCATGGAATAGAATAAAAATTGCTGCCTACAGGAACCGTGTATTTAAAACGAGTAAAGGATCTTACTTTACTTTCCTTCTACGAAGCCTTTTTAACTTCAAGCAAGCAAATGAAACCGAAAATCATGGTAATGTAAAATATTTCTTACTAACTAAAAACCTACAATATTTAGCGATAATTTTTTAACGGACTCCGAAAAGGAAAGAGTTTATGTATATATACGTATATTGTTATATGTAAGTTGTTTATGAAATACAAAATACATCATTTTGTCATTATCAAACTTAGGCGTTCTATAAGATTCATAAAGTACAATTTGGCTGAGTCCGCGACGTAGTTACTTAGATAAAAGCCAATTCATAATAGGAATTACGAATGTTCTTAATTGTAAGTTCATGGTTGGATGGCTGTATTATGTGCCTCTACATTAAATAATGTTATGACAAATAGAAATTTGTTGAGACATACATTTAACACTGAGTGACTATGAACCTTTATAAAGATGCGAGTCACGTCGGTAGATTGTAATCTGTTTGTATTTAGACTTATGTAAGCGGATTTGTATCGGAATCTCAAAGAATCCAAGCTAAAAAATATTCTCTTTAATTTGCTTGCGAAAAAGAAAGAAAACTAAAACAGGAGTAGTTTTAGTTTTCTTTCTTTATCGCATTTTATTACACCTCGTTAATGCGGCCGCAGGTCTGTTGATGATTTTTTTTTTGCGAGATTTGAAATATTTGCTTTAATTATCCTCATTAAGGTCTTGGGAAACGGAACAGTTTTGCGTAAACGGTAATTTTTTGCGTCCCGACGTTTACCAAGGGACACTGAGATGGAGAAACGGAAAACGTATGGTCTGGTTACCTTCTCATGCACTGCAATTTTATTGCAATGTACTTATTGGTACTCTGATAACGTAAACTACTGTATTTTATTATTATTTGTCTGCGTCCTTTAAATTATCCTAGCTTCAATAGCAACGTCAAATAATTGTTGCTAAGTATCGTATATGAAATTGTTTGTATAAGTTATGAAGGGTTCTCAAATATCTAAATAGGAAATGGCTACTTACTCTGGGCTTTGTCTGAAGTGGTCAACAGCAAACTGTAATAGTGGGTGTCGTCCGTCGTGTTGCGGCGTCGACTGTTCTCTTCTCTCATCTCTGACCTCGCGCTCCGTCTGCCTGTCTCTTTCCCTTTCTCTCTCCCTCTCCCTTTCCCGAGGCGGCGGTGATGACGTCTGCGCTCGCCTTTCAATGTGCTCGGTTTCCTCTCTCGAGTTTCTAAGGTCTCTCATCTCCCGAGAATCTCTCGACTCTCGAGATTCTCTCGATTCTCGTGATTCTCTCGACTCTCTAATCTCTCTCACGTCTCTCGTATCCCTCGTTTCTCTTGTTTCTCTCGTTTCTTCTCGTCGGATCTCTCTGGTCTCTCTTTCAGATATGCGTTCTCTCTCCTTCGTACTGACGACGCCGTTCGTTGTTGGTTTCGGTTGAATCTGAAACAAAAACGTGTCTATGTTAACACGGATACACAGTCAGGTTCCTCGATGCGTATCTGCGTTTAATAAATGCGTTAATTGTGTACGCAACGCATTTTACATTATGCATTGTATATTAAAACATTACAGCTAGTTAGTTACAATAAATTGTTGTTTTTATATGTAAATCTTTAACGTATCATTGAGCATTGTAGAGACTAGATACCTACAATGAACGCAATGTATTCGTCGTAACTGCCTGAAGGTTGGCTGGCAGAGAATCCTTATAGCATTAAATCCACATTTGTATATATTTTTGTAAGGTACAAAAATTATATATTTTTTTATAACATGATACTGGAGAAAAATACTATAAAAACACAATATGAAACTGCGTCTATTTATAGAAACTCTGCAATCATACGTTTGCATAGAATTGTACAACACAAGTAGGTACAAATTTTAGAAGAAATTATCTGTGCTCTGAACGTTTTTTTGGTTCATATTTTAATGATAAACGTTACAGATACGTAATAACATTATTAATATAACAATATATTTAAATCTAAACATGTAGAGTTGTAGGCAAAGCATTTTTTTCAATCTATTTACATCATTCATTGATTACGTCATCAATTCATTATAGATTAAATATAACATATTTAATAGACTTATTCGAGTATGGCTATTATCGATCGTTTTTATTGAATCATTTGTTTAATCATAGTAGTAAAATTGGAACAAATGCTACACCTACAAAAGTATTAAAAACAAAAAAAAAATAGATAATCGTTCATATGGTATATTACAAGTGAGATTTCATTAACCAAAATCTCACGTATGTACATTTCTACATGTAAAAAAATCTATGAAGCAGTAGTAAAATATAAAAGAATCGGGGCCAAAATTTTCATTCACATAACGGTGCACACATACAATTTTTTTATCATGCAAGCAGTTGTTTTGTTGTATAATTAGCAGCGGAATCCGCGGCGACAGCGCGCTGCTCGGGAAAGCGTGAACGATGCTAAATAAGTTATCAACCCACATTACACACAATTACTTTATTCTTGGCTAAATTTACGTATATATTTAGTAAGTGAGTAGTGGTATGAGTAAGAACAGTAATAGCCTACTGGAATGGACTCCGCTTTTCTGACGGTCTGGGTTCTAAATTCGTATTTTTCGAAGTGATAGCGCGTTTACATTAGGTCAGTGGCCGTATTCAGATGTAAACGACTTCGGTCACCGACCAATGTAAACAACAATTCAGTATTCGACTGTAGGCCGTTTGTGGAGTCGTTTCGTCGTCTCCATAGTTAAATTCTCTGTCTGTTTATAAAAGTGGATACATTTCTTAACGAATAGTGCTGTTTTAGTATATGTAGGAGCCCTTGAGGCATTTTGTTGTTTGGACATAGGCAAAATTGTATGCAGTTAACGAAATACCAAACTCCTTTCCAAAAAATAAGGCTAATAAAGATAATATATGACTGAAAACCAATAAAGCACCTTTAGTTCTTTTATACGATTTTATTGAAGTACTATACGATTGCGTAAAATGAACTAAATAATAAAATATTTAGGAAAATTTGTAAAAATAATTAAATGTATGGCAGGAATTTTATGGCAGGACTTTTTCGTACAATCTATTACTTCGGAAGACATTAAATAACATAAATTTTATTAAACTCCCAACAGCATTAATACTTTTGTAATAATGTTTAAGAATACATCTTTAACAGTATGTCAAATATAATAGCTAATTATTACATTAAAAACAGCAATACCGAATGCCCATAATTACTGCAATTCAAACAACTAAAGCACTTAATTACAGGTAAAATCATTATTCATATGTATTTCATTTGCGTATTCTTTACATAGAGTCTAGACATTGCATTTATTAGCATGTATGTTTTGAAATGCACATGCAGTGCATGGGCCTCGTATATTATTAAAAGCTTTTATTTAACTTGCAATGTTTGTATGTATGTTTGGGACAAATCTTGCAAGCTGAATTTAACCCACTTCTCAGTGTCCGATAGATCTGAAATTTGGAATACACCT
>DWNE01010109.1:0-10510 GCA_018249875.1 Cecropterus toxeus
AAAATTCAACACAAATTGAAATAAATATTATATTAGGCGATTTGCTTAGTAATTCCGAAACGTTATTTTAATAACTAATAAAAAAAATATATTTACCCTGGGAACTATTTTTTTTATCTTAACTACGTAAAGCTTCGTGATTATCTTTACCTATGTGTATAACGAAATTTTTATCAATAAATGAATTCTGCTGTCTTTTAAAATCTATACAATACATTTTTGTTTGCTCTTCGCGGCGACTTTCGTCGCATATGATTAACTTCACTACTAAATTAGGTATATTATTGTACACATTCAATATATTTAATTTATTGTCAGAATTTGCAAAAAGTTATACTATTTTTTACTTAAATAACATGTCGATGATATTAATACATTTGTCATCAAAAGTGTTAATATTAAAATATAGAAAATTGACGTGGCTTTATAACAACGCTGTATGGATTAAAATGTTTTGATTTTAATTTACCATTATTTTAAAGTAACTCTTAATTTTAAATGTTAATCGTTTATTTTATGACACTTCAAGAGTGACATGGTTCATTTCACCAAGACCGGTCAGAAACGCAGCGAAGCAAAATTATATTTAGATTTTTATTGTCAAAACACCGATAAGAATTGTAAATAATTTTAAATTATTCGTGTTTTGTTTGTTTGTCGGAATCTCAATCATCGTGCTCGTGCATGTAACTAACCTTTATTATTTATATTATTCATAAAGAGACACTCAAATTGAGGGATCTGCCAAATACGGAGTAATCCCTATAAAGCGTTCAACATTAAAAAACAAAGGGTCCGTTCAAAATATGCATAAATATAATTTGAGATAATCGTATTTGGGATATAGAAGGTACACGTTCATCAATTTCGTATAAAAAATGTTTTATTGAAGGGTTTAAAATTAAAAAAAAAATACATAGAACCGTTACTTCGAATATCTTGGAAAGTTTATGTTATGTGTACAAACGTTGTAGATTTTTTTATTTTCTTTAACTGTAACATATTTTGGACGTATGTTTATTTCATATGTTTCTTAGGCAGTTACTTTTGGCTGAAAAACATGAAAATTTGTTTTCATACCTAAATGTTCACCTTATTTCGACCTCGTACTGCGGATAGAACTTTATTTATTTTCCACATTAGTTGTTTTGTATTTTTTCACCATTTTTATACCTATTTGCATTAGCCTACTAAGAGGAATATTTTTTTTATCCAGTAAGCTGAGTTAAAAGTTGAAAAAAGTAAAAAAAAAACATATGTATAGAATCCGTTCAAAAACAATAAATAAAATACCTCGGTTGGATGTAGCACGAGCGGATGTCGTCGCCGTGTCGCGTTGTTCTAGGACTCCAATTACTTCTTCCGATGTAATTGTGTCTGGGTCGAAGTCGGAGTCAGGACATGTAGGCCAATTGGAATGTTACGACTTTTTAAAGCGTAGTCGATCCTCCGTAACTTAACATGGCACCATAGGCAGTTGGATGTTAGAAAAAATATTTATGAATGACGCGTAGCTTTATACCGTACGTTTTTGTGCTGGACGTTAATCGAACGGGGGATTACAAAGTATTTGGTTTGCAGTAGCGCATAGACTTTTATCGTGTCCTACCTTTTTTACCCGACTGTGTGAAGTTTGACATATCATTAGAATCGTGTCAGTTTACAGAGTGACATAGGCTATATAAATTTTTAAAATGGCGCCTGCAAATAGAGGAAAAACGGGGAAGGAGGACTAGTTTTTTATGATTATGATTTTTTACGATTAATATAGCTATCAAATGAAAGCTAATAAATAGAACGTGTTAAAAATATATGTATATCATAATAATTCTACTTGCCTATTTTGAGAAAAACTAAAAAAAACGTTAAGTTAAATATACAATATAATTATGAACAAAAATTTCGTTTTAGTTCATCGAATAGATGAGATGAGGTATGAAAAATGAAGTTATGTTTTCAAATGAAAAATTGCCATGTGAGACTGAGGGATGTGCCTCAGCCTCAGCCATATTGATTGCACGTTTAAAATCCGACATCCGTTATAAATCTAAAATCCTTCCGAATACATCAAAAAAAGTGCAGTACAATCAATGCCTTGTGAACTCAGCCTTACAGTATAATTATGTTCTTTATTCTGTTAAAAAGTTTACGTAAAGAAGAACTAATAGCATTAACTTCTCGAAGTTAAATTGAATATAAATACATAGCTATTGTGTAAATCGTGTCATACAAGTATTACATGGTCAAGACTTTAGTTTCTTTTTATAAGAATAAAGTAGCAAACGAGCATGCAGTCAACCTGATGGTAAGCGGTTACTGCCACCCTTGGACATCTGTAAGCAACTTCATTTACAACAGGAATTCTATCTGAAGTCGATCACAATGCGTTGCTACTCCCGAGGACTAAGATGGTCGCCTCATATATAGGTGAGCCGAGTGAGTTTAGGCGGGAAGTTTAAATAAATAAAATTTGTATATACCCGAACATAAATCTGCAGTTCGTCGTTTTCTTTTGGCTTTCAGTTTACGTTAAAAATAGCTTAACTATAGCCGAGTACTGCCCATAGGTTTGTAGACGTATGTGTTCGCAAACATAATACACTCAATAGTATATGTTTGTGAACATACACGCTCGGCGAACGCTTTGCCGAAGTGTTTTGTTTGGTCTGTTGTTATGTGGCACATAAAATAGGAATTAATGTATTGGATATCCAATACCGACATTCATCATGTTTTTATTGGGTTGTCGATCTAAAATAGGAGCTTACTTTATTTCGATACTCGCCGACTTGATGTACTTAACTACTTAGTACCTTCTTGAGTATTGAATACCCGTTACGTTAACTTTTGTAAACAATAAATAAGCAATTTTCCAAAACGTAACTATCAGATTGTAATAAAAATGTAGTACATTTTTTTGTAATATTTGTGTGTGTTTATTTATGTCTTAATAGTCATCCCCCCTCTCCTTCCTCGGTTGCCGTCATTAGCGCTGTGTGGATTCCTCCGGGATCTCCAACAAAACGCAACCGGAGCCCTCCAAGCGCGATGCCCCTTTCGGGCTCTTCCCCGGAGCATTTGCGCTCGCCGCATCTTCTGTTTTCTTCACAACCACATATGGCGCCGTCCTTCCTGAGATCACTTGACTGGACGGTTTGAGCCCAGACTCGTGCCACCCGCAACCCTGGAAGCCCAGTCGCCTCTTACGACAGGCAAAAGATACCGTAGCCCTATTCTGGTCCCGGAACTGCAGAGACAATTATGTGTTAGGTACCTACCCAACTCTGTTTTATACATGTTGCAGTAAAAAAAAAGACAGGCAACAGTGATTTTGACTGAGCAAATTGGTCAAAAGTAGTTTCGTCTGAAAGTTAAAAGTACTCTGGACTAGTTGAGAGTTTTGACTGCAACATATATACATGTTAAGGTTGTTAAATACGGGTAGTCATGCTAGCGTGTTATAACTACGACCCATGTCATGACTACGTTTCTAAGAAAGCAGGTCGAGCGCGACGTTGTACATCTTTTATAATACTTGTCATTATGTTTGAATCTACGTTTCATTTTCACCTTTGCGATGTTCTATATCTTACGTGTAAAGGTTATAAAAAGCCGTTTTCGTACCTTAATATTTCAATAACTGTTCGGGCTACATTTATATGTTGCTATTATTGATGCTAAGCAGTTTCATAAATAAAAAAAGAAGTTTCATGAATCTACCTCAAGGAAGTTTTGAGTTAAGTGGTCAATAGTGGTTCCAAATGACTCCTGCAAATAACAGTTGCGTTGCTGTGTTGCTAGAGAACTTGGCAACACACTGCCGCGTGTTTTACTTATAGACGGACCCATAGACGCTTTCTATACTCATAGCCCCACATTATGATTTTCTCCTGTGGGCACCAGCACCAAAGACAAACACAAACACCCAGAGTCGTAACGGACATCTAAGTACAACATTCAGATGTCTGTCTGGCCGGGAATCGAACCCGGAACCCACTGCGCGTTAGTCTGGCATGGTGACCGCTCCGCCACGTGGATCGTGAATTTCTACAATAGAACAACCGAGCGTTAAAGTGAATTCAGTTCAAACAACTGAATTCAGCTCAAACTGTAACTGGTTTCGACTAGTTGGAATTCCGTTTGTTACTAATGAATGGTTTGCGTCCATAGGAAAAGTTATAATGGTACCATTTGTAGTATATAAGTATGAAGAGAACATGACTAACTGATAATGAATTGTCTACGTTGAATGTTTCACAGTCGATATTTGTTTATTTCGTAAAAACTGTATCCCACCAAAAACATTTTGTAAAAAACTAACCAAGTCTCGATGGAGCTATTTGTTTATCTCTAAAAAGTAATGAAATAAAATATAGTTTATGTTGTGTGGCTTGGTCGTTGACTTGTACCCACTATTGTCTACCACTGCAGATGTGTGTACCATCCACTTAATTAAATTTTCAATGGTAAAGCTCTCCAAAACTGTTTATTTTATATATTTAAAAAATATAAATTTCTTTTAGTCTAAACATCACGCGTAAACGACTGGACCGATTTCGCTACTTCTTTTTTGTTGTGTATGTTGTTGTCACAATAAGGTTGTTATAAAAAGAACAAGCTTTTAACCGCTCTTTAACCCCCTTAGGGGTTGAATTTCTAAAAGACCTTTCTTATTGCTCACTTACACCACAAAAGGAATCTCTGTACCAAATTTCAAGGTTCTAGGCACAGTAGTTTCGGCAAAACGTTGATATATGTCAGTGATTCGGAATTGCCTTTTATATATATAGATAAATAAATTGTAAAAGTGACGCGGAAAATAAGAAAATCTAAAAACTTCTAACGAGAACTGACAACATAAAAAAAAACATAGCTAAGACAGGCAAAGTCTGTTGAGTTAGTTAAATACAAATATTTCTATTTTATATATTAAAAAATAAATAATGGTTTACAAATAAATTTATTAAATATCACCTGGAAATTATAATCTAAGAAACATTTATTGTAGTTTTGATTGGTTCTTGCCTATAATTGTTAAATAAACTACTCTAGGTCTACTTATTAACTTTATGATACGTAACTGATTAGGAGAAACATCAGGATTTACGCCCCGCAGGGTTTTTCCTGCGGAGCTGTGGCGATTGATGTAAGAGCCTAGGTTATTCTCACGGTTCCCGCCCGCTTCAGTTCACGTATACCACGTAATGAGTATACATAGTATCTTATCACATAATCTAGGTCATAAACTATGTGTGTACAAAATTTCAGCGAATACAGACCTCTAGTTTTTAACAGTATCAAACACACATCCTCTCAAACTTTCGCATTTATAATATTACTAACATAACATTAAGATTTTTAAAGATTTTTAAACGCTGTTCGTTTAAAATGTGAGTTTATTTTAATAGATCTTTTGAAAACACCATTCTGTTTAGCAACAATATTAAGGTCAAATTTATGTACGTAACTGTTACCGATGCAGCGGGCTAAATAAAAATTTATGAATGCCTTAATATTTTACAAGCTTTTATTTCTTTCGTTATTGTTAAGGTCCTTATTTGTTTTCATAGGTTTTAATTTATTTCTCACATGGATGTATGTTAATCATTGTGCTATTTGTAAGCAAACTAACGTGGTGGAATTCATTAATTTATATTTGGATTGTTAAAAAATGTATCGCTTAACAAATTTTACACATTTTTTAACTTAACAAAGCCGCGAGCTGTAATGGGTGTAAATCTTGCATTCAACTTGAGTGGACCTTACGTTGGTTGAATAGGGTCATTTCGTTTGCCTCGGCAAAGCAAGCAATTAGTGCAAAAGTTTAAAGGTGAACGGTATAGGGGCCACGCTTGGCATAGTCGTTCACAAATTGAAAGTGGTACCGTCGTTCCCGTTCTCGTCTGGTCCTGGCGCCTTGCCAACACGAGCGGTCGATTCCGTCGGCCCCTCCCAGACTCAGACTTCAGACCTCTCCTATACGCCGACCTTATTTTAAAAAGATTTAAAATATTGTGTCAAGAAGACACATGAAAGGCATTACAACTTGGTCCTCGGGCATAGCAGAATTCTCTGATGTGAAATTAGTACTTCAATCCTATCTGGACTTGATTACTGCTGTCTATGACCGAACCATTATGCGGACTGCTTAGGTACTTGTTTATCACATCTAAATTATAAAAATATAGAAGTAAAAACATAATTTGTTTAAGTTTATTATTATTTTGAACTAGTCGCCATTATTTGCATAATATATGGCTGTAACGGGTGTAATTGTATGTCTTAAGACGATGTCAACACTTTGAGCGCGGGCGCACGGGTGCTTGCTCTGGACGTTTGACGGCCGTAGCCCCTAGTGCGAGTTGCAAAGTATGCTCCAGAATGAAAACATAAATTGTTGTACGGACACATATAGCTACACTAATCAAATACGATGTGTATTGCCAGCAATGGCAACCGCATTCGCTTGAAGCGTGGGACTGCTATGTCCCTAGCCTGCTCCTCACCCTTGAGACGACGATATGTGTCTTAAGTGGTAAATAAAATAATGTGTGTCAAATATAATCTTTAATTTACATTCCATTGTTCCACTAAAGGTGTGTTTGCAATAGAACTTTTACTAATTATCTACCATCACACCTACAGGGCGATGGTTTTGATGAAACGTAATAAACTATACTAGGTGGTAGAACTAGCATACCTATTTCTAGCGTGAAGCAATTCTTGCGTTTCGGTAGAAGGGTGTGGTTGGCGGTACACATATGTATATGAGGCGACCATCTTAGTCCTCGAGGGAAGCCTAAACTCATTAAGCTTTTTGGCACGATATGAAAACATTAAAAGTGATGTCTGCTTTTTTGTTTGCTAATCTGGGTGAATTTTGAACCCAATAAATATATATTTTATAGGGAGTTGCATGAATTGTTTATTAATGTAATCCAAAAATATTATCTTGCATAACAATCGAAAAATGGGAATGCATGCGGGTAGCTAAGCCATGAAACCTGTATTCTACTTAATTATTTATATAATTCGCTACTAACTTCGTTTCATGTGCCGAGAGGCGAACATATATTGAGCTGGAATTCAATTGTGGATCAATTATTAGTTCACATCTGCTTGCATTTCTCAATAGGTACTCTGTGGCTGCGGCCATGGTTGTTTAAGCTATTTCAGTTTAATATCCACTGCGGTGGATCGAACGCTGAAACCCATTAATGTTCTCAGCTGGGTTTTCTCTTGACAATATTGAAAGACAGGAGCATACCACCGTTCCATTGCGATCCAATAATAGAACCCCAGATAATTATTGACGTAGGAATTAGCACGGATGTACGGCTGTAAGGTCGCTGATAATCGTTTAAAATGGAAGTTGTTGAGACCAATTGTTCTGATCCTGACCTACATCACGGTAACTAACAGCATTGAGCTATGCGTATGGAATCGTGCGCAGGTATTCACGCCTACCGCAAGAGCTACCCAGTAGATTTTTTGAGTCTTTTATATTCAAAGTTATACAAATATTACAATAATACTGTATTAAAGAAATTAAGAGGCTGTGTGTATCAGTAATGTTATTTAAATTGAAAAAAAAAACAAACAATTGAATTCTTGATATTGTCTTTTAATTATGAAAGAGACCTATTTAAATAACTCTGGAAGTCTAGTCTGCATTGAAATTCTTTTGATTTTGTAATTAGTGTTAAGACTATTAACTTTTTTGGAAAGTAACAGATGTAATATCAAAATAAAAGAGTTCATTCGTAAATATTTTTTAATATTATTTTCTCTGCAGTCCTCAAGTTCTTAAAATATACTTAAACATTTCCTCCACTTTTTGTTCCTTAATGTTTTCATATTTAAGGCGGTCCTTTAATTAGGTATCTTCCATTTTAGCTTTCTACAAATTAAAGTAGTCTAACAAGCAGACCGTAACTTGTGTTCATAGCTTTTCGTTTTTAAAAATATTTACTGTTAAAAATAGTTAATTGATTATCACTTCTGTAAAACATTTCAGAAATGTACTCATACCTCCCCGACATGTATAGTTTATTGGTCAACGTTATTATCAAAATATGTCTGTATTCGTATGTGTCATAAAAACACAAAGACGTTCATAAATGGCTAGAGACACATTCTATGTTATAAATTTGATCCACTTGTGCGAAAAATGAACCCGAGTAAAAAAGAACAATATTATTTTGGATTTAAATTATGCGAATACGGTCTTTGAACAGGAGATAAAAATATAAAACTAAACCTGTTTTGCTACCAATTATCGTAATAACAACATTGGTAAAGCAAAGTAGTAGTGATGTGTTCGCCGGCATGAAATATTTAAATCGTACGCCTCTCGTATGTATAGATTATTCACAAGTACGTTATGTGTCAATTTCATGCATATTTATAGGTTTATACCCGTTGGCCTGAAAGCTGGTAATGACATCGGACGCGTCAACTATCCTGTTATACTTATCAGTGAACAGGCAGTTTAGTATGTTAAAGTTCCTCTGAAGGCGTGAGTTGACACAGATTGTGATCTTTGATGTCATAGAAATTTATTATCCTCGTAATAATAACATCTTCACTTCAAACGTAGACAGCGCGATAATCTTTATTCATAGTGAAGAAATGCTCGTACCTTGTAAGAAATGTTAAAATATTTTTAAGCCTTACTGGTAGTAGAACGGGTGGTAAAACGAGGGTGGCTCGACCGGGGAGGTGCAACCACCACATCTAATTCTAGCGTTAAATAGTTCTTGCGTTTAGGTGGAATGGTGTTGTTATGAACGCAACTTATTTGGCGAATATCTTAGCAGCCCTGGATTTAGGGGGAAAACCGGGGCCTATGCTCCGGGTGGCAAGTTCAGAGAGCGGCAAATTCAAAGCTTGCAAACGAATGCGCATCTCATCATTGATTTAACTTTGACCATTGAAACGCCTAGTTAGTAGGGATTGGAACTCTTGATACGTATACGTTTTAAATGACTTGGAAATCTGATGACTGAAATGATTAAGATGGTAAAACTAGTAACATCGTTAAAACATTAAAACAAAAAAAAAATCCGCCTGCTTAAAATGACATATTTGTTCATAATGGCATTTATTTAATTTAACGTTATAAATGATGATAAAAAATAAATTCGAATTGGTTGGGGCGGCATTTTTAAATTTTTGCCCTGCCTAATTATAATAAAAGATCCAGGGCTGCATCTTAGTCCTCGGGAGTAGCCACTTATCTTTGATAACTTCAAATAGAGCACCTATTTTATTTGAAGGTGATTATGATGCAAATGTCCATGGGTGGCAGTGACCACTTAGCATATTATTATAAACAACAGCAATCGCCTGTAGATACTTTTAATTTTTTGAAAATGTTTTCACTTCCACATGCATTCCAATTCAACTGTAAAGTTTATCCCTGGAGTGTTATTCTACTTTATTATACAAAATGTACATAAGATCAGCTATTATCATCTATTATTTTAACGCTGGGCGTGTAAAGGGAGGAAGAAACAACTTTAACTTTCCCAATAAAAAGTACAAAAGATACCTTCAAGGTTCTAGCAGAATTATAATTCTGAAATATACATAATTTTAAAATACATGGACCATTTCTTTCAAAAGTTCATCTTTATATTTCATACCCTACATAGATCTTTTTATCGATTCTAAAATGCTTTACATTTGTGGTTATGTCACGACATGCCGAAAGCATTCGTGTGAATGCAGAACTTCTCTAAATATCTGTTTATAACGAATTTCTTGTGTATTATAGGTTTTTCTGTATCTGTTTTAACTGGATTTGTAAACTTGCAAGTAGACATACTATATTGTTTTTATTGTAACAGCAATATATCTGTATCGCGTTTGTTCTCGTTTTCGTTTAAGTGTCGCAATTTTTTGCCTTATATCTCTTAAGGTTATCAACCTCTTATCTCTTAAGTCTACCCTTTTTAATGTCTTACACTTATTTGGAAAGATTTCTTGAACATTTAGACTTGTGATACTTTTCTGTAATAGAAAAACAAATAAACGTATTACGCGCCACACTTCTGCATGTAGAAATATTCACGTGGGATAATACCGCATTAACATGAAATCCCGCTCTGTCTGATACCGTCCTAGAGTGACTTTGATTTATTAAACATTTGCTTAAAGGACACATTTAATGTGTACCCACACTATAGTGGTTTATAATAAAAGTTATTTTTAATTGAAGTAACGAAAGTGATGTATGCCACCAATAATACCTGTAACCTGTAATCAACTTCATATGGAACAGGGCTTCCATCTGAAATCGATCAGATGGGTTGCTACCCCGGAGACTAAGATGGTCGCCTTATGTATAAGTGACCCAGTAGCCACACCTTTCCACCGAAACGCAAGTACTGCGTCACGCTGGAAATGGTTGTGGTTGCGGTACCATCTCGGTCGAACTACACTGGTTCTAACACCTGACACTTTTGCTGTAGTAATTGTTGATTTATTAATTTTACCCTAAAGCCGG
>DWNE01010110.1:0-10509 GCA_018249875.1 Cecropterus toxeus
ATGATACAACATACGAAAATACATACAATCGTCAATTTTAACCCTTCTACGATCAAGCCATATTTTTTAATAGGAAATTATTTATATGGCAAAACAACGTTTGCCGGGTCAGCTAGTTTAAGTATATAAAAGTATTAATCAACTTTTCAACAAAGTGTAGTCAGTTTTTCTAGTAATTACAACTTGTAAAGTTTTAATTATCATTTGCGACTAATGCCCGTATCGACACCAGCCCTATTATATTGGCGTTAAATCGATTAGACCAACATTCGCTCAATCGGTCACACGCACGTGTCGCGGTAACTCGCACGAATACAAAAGAATTAAACGATACATACGTATAATGTTGACATTATTTAAAAATATTTTTTACGGATTTGGCTTGGCGCGTTTAATCCGTACTTTATTAATCGCGGTCATCTTTTTTATTCTACGTACAATGTATTGACGTGTGCTATAAACACATCTAGAATGAAGTGGAAAAGTTGCAACATTTAAATTACGTGTTAGTACGGCACATTTCGTTCAGATAGCAGATCAACTGTAACAGTAAAGAGTTACCTTTTGAATTAAATAAATGTATTTCTGATTACCTCTACATTCTATAACAATTCGAAATAATACTTATAACAATCAAAGATAAACATTCAAACAATTGACCATAAAAATGTAACAACGGTATAAAAAATACTGGTAATACCCCATAGACAAAATACATAGGTACCCATAGACAAAAAAAATGACATATCAACTTTTTAAACGGTTAGTGAATAAAGCTGGCCACTCCAGAATCAAACATATTAAACCTATTAAATTATTATTTTGTTAGAATGTGTCTTCCTCAGCGATACTAACGACTGTATGATCACAACTATAAATAGGTAAAAAGCACAATATGATGACAGATAATAAGTATTACGACGAGTAACGGAATAAGAGTAAACTAGAAATCAATTTATCCAATATAATGAAGGCGTTAACTCGATTAGGCCCAATCGCACGCAACGGTGTGGTGTATTGAATAGCCGTGAATGTTACGGTTCATGCTTCATACAATATAGAACCAGGACGACCGGTTATATGTTAAATCACTACATAAATGAATTAAATTATAGGTGTAAGAAATTTCCGTGGTTCAGCTGAGGCAATAGCTTTGCTTTTATGCCTGCCTAGTATACAATTTGAAGAATTTAATGACAAGGAGTTGTCACTTATTATTATAGGGTATTTGTTGGTTATTAGGTTAGTTATCTGTGATTGGTCTAGGCTTGTTTGTCTAAATATGTCCATAGATGGCAGTTACAACATCAGAAGAATCAAATGATGAACTTTTTCGTTCGTATTTAATAAACTAAACTTATAGAGTTTCAAGTGTACAATGTCTAAATCTCTCAATTTTTGGTAATGCTTTAATATTTTTTCAACCTTATCTCACGTTAATTAATGTCATTTCATTATTTCAAAAATATCCATTTTAATGTCATTCTGCCCATAGACTACGATAAACTGCCAAACTACCATAGACTGTCTGTTTCATGTTTGTCATATAGCAATACAACGAATTTCTCTTTCAACGAATCTTTTTTTCGATACGTATAGGTAAGTTTTAATCTCCATATTATCAACTAAGATTTTCCGTATCCATTTATGCTTTTAATATCAAACTTACTGAGTAATAAATAAACTTATTTCAAGGTGAACGGGTATAGTTCGATCGGCGAGCTATTATCGTCACACCTATTTCTACCGTGAAGCAGTTTAATTGGATGGGTGTGTTTGCCGGCTTACTTTGACATGAGGCGGCCAGCGTAGTCCTTGGGAGTAGCAACGCATCTGTGACTTCAGATTGAGAACCTCTACTATATAAAGTAGCTTTTGGACAATGATTTATTATAATCACTACTGACTAATTATTACTCGTATTACCAGATGGTAGAAAATTAGTTCGACCGGGGAAGTACCACCGCCACACTTATTTCTAGCGTGAAGCAGTTCTTACGTTTCGGTGGAAGGGTGTGGTTGCCGGCTTACTTATATATGAGGCGAGCATCTTAGTCCTGAGGAGGAGCAACGCATCTGTGATCAACTTCCAATAGAACCTCTGTTCTATATGAAGTTGCTTGCAGATGTCCATGGGCAGTAACCTCTTACCAGGTGAACTGCATGCTCGTTTGCTACTTCAATATGATAAAAACCTTACCTTAGATGACAGATCAGCGATGATCTCATTCTTCTCATCAATCTGCCGCTCTCGTTCCAAGGCGCGGCGTGCGTGGGCAGCGATGGAGTCTCGGACCCTGGACCCTTCGAGGGTAGCGTATGCTGCTACAGCATCAGCACAGGCTGCTGCCAGCGCCCCCCGGCGGAGTGTCTCGCCTTCCTCGCCGTCCAGGGACGTGAGGGATAGGTCGGAGTGGAGACCTGGAAAGATATCATCAGGTCAATTCAGTTGAAACCTAATCAAAAGATGATTTAAAGATTTTTATTGAACACAAAATAATATTACAGAGTATTACATATCGTAAACATGAGCAATATTAAAAATACTGTGTCGTAGCTGTTTACGCCCATTCCGGGAACACAGTTGGGGAGGTTCAATTACAATATATTTATGTATAGACTTATGTTGTTTTAGATAGATAGTTTTTTTACAATTATAATAAGATTACATCTAGAGTCAACTATATTATGTATTATGTATAATAAAATAATAGATAAAATAATAATTGTGTGTGTGTGTGTGTGTGTGTGTGTGTGTGTACGTGTGTGTGTGTGTGTACGTGTGTGTGTGTGTGTGTGTGTTTTCAATTCGACGCATTTAATATGTAACTGGTTTCCCAAAGGAAGCAAGTTTTTTAAACTTGCATGAAATGAAATGATTATATTACGTGGGTCTACGGAAGCATTACCAAATTGTCAGTTACAATATTTTTGTTTACATTACCACCGGATCGGATTTAACAGGTGGTAGAATCAGTGCAGTTCGGCCGGGGAGGTACCATCGCTGAACCTATTTATAGCGTAAAGCAGTTTTTCCGTTTTGGTGGAAGGGTGTGGTTGCCGGCTCGCTTATATATGAGGTGACCATCTTAGTCGTCAGGAGTAGCAGCGCATCTGTGATCGACGTCAGATAGAACCCCTGTTCTATTTGAAGTTGCTTACAGATGTCCACGTGCGGCAGTACCACTTACCATCAGGTGGACTGCATGCTCGTTTGCTACTTCAGCCAGATAAAAATATGTTTAATTTTCAACAACCTCATCATCAACCGGAACTTGCTACAAAATAACAAAATGTAAAAATGTAATTTAAGTACACTCATGACATTTCGCGGTTTTCGTTCTGACATCATCGTTAAACATGCAAGCCTCATAAGCACTCTTATGAATATGTTAAATAGTTAGTTATAGAAATACTGTTTTGTTCTGACAAATCTTATATTTATATTTTTGCTTTGCATAAATAATAACAGAACACAAAAATGCCAATGTTACAGGAGAATCGGATAAACATTAAAAATGCTTTTTGTTTTTTTTTTCTTTTCAATGAATTAAATTAAGGTTATTAATCGCAGTGGAGTTAGAGCACCGAGTTTTCGATTCTAATATTATATAAAAAGGATAAAAATTAAAACTATAGCTTTAAATTACATTAATTTTTAATTGTGCGGATATTCGTGCAAATCAACGTTATATAAAACCTAGTTATCGCCGCGGTTTCATTCGCGTTAAAAAATGTTAACTATTTTACATTTTTTTCATTTATAAATTGTTTTAACTTTCTAATCTGTTTCATTAAAACCTATTTACGCTATATTAAATGTTTTTTAATGTAACAAAGAAAAAAAATTAAATCAAAATTTGGACTATAAATATATTTAGATAAAATTCATTGCCTTAATTCTATTTCAAACATACAAATATACAGATACAAGTACTAAAAATTATAGAAATATGTATGATTACTTATCCTCTGTGCTCTAAACAACTTTTTGCAAATGTATGCGATGTACAGACATGAGGAATATACATTTATTATACGTAATAGCTTCCGTATAATTGTCTGCAAAGCTTGAAATGTTTGTAATGGAACTTGAAATATTTACACAACGATGCATTTTATATAACACTGTGATACACTGAGATAAGCGACGGATACCGAACTTAAAGTTTCAGCATATAGAGTTAAATACTCAAAACAATCCCTGTTAGCGTAATCCATCGTCTTGCGAATGAAAACCGGCCAAGTACGAGTCGGACTCGCGCACTAAGGGTTCCGTACGATTATCTACACAAAACGGCAAAAAAGTTTGGTTGAATACAAGCCCGCCTTAATTATTTATTTTATTCTGTTATTTGTTGTTCTAGCGACAACAGAAATACATCTGTCAAAATTATGTGCCCAATTATGTGTCAGCGGTCAGCTATCACGATTAATAAGATACATTTTTATGACAGACAGACGAACAGACGGATAGCGAAGCATTAGTAATAGGGATCCCTTTGGGTACTGAACCCTAATATCACGATTTCATGCTAGATAAGGACAAAGATAAATACTACTCTCTTTAATAACCGTGCCCTTTAACAAACCCTTGAAGACGCGAACACATTTTTTTATATTCCCCAAAATGCATATTTCGATAAGGCTCCTTTTATTAATTTGCGACAATAGTTCTTGATTACCTTTTTCTAGAAGTTTATATAATAAAAATGGTTACAGGATGTTTGCTTAAGGAAGACAATTTACATTAGACATAAAAACACGAGATCAGCCAGACAGATGACAAATAATTGGCAGGGGGAGGGGGGGGGGCCTACTATTTCGATTATCGCATAATATGGGTATCAAATAAAAGCTAGTAAATAGACTAAATTATAATACTTTTCCTAAACTTTTTTTTTAATCATATAAAGTGGTAAATGCGATATATAATTATGAACAAAAAGTCGTTTTACGCGTCGGATGTTTTGCTACTTACTATTTTAACAATGTTACTAGTTAACGTAAATAAGTACGTTAAAAATCCAAAAAATAATAATTGGTACGATTTCACATTACATCATTAACGATTTGTTCCATTTTAAACGACCTTCTGCGAATTACCATTTTGACCTTACCAATCGAAAGAACAAAGCAATTATTTTAACATACATTATTCCGTTCAAAAGCTTTTTAAGCTGAGACACGATTTACCAAAGATTAACCAATGTACTGTGGTTATGTAAGTTAGACTACAATTTAGGGATGTGAAAAAATTATCGATTATTTAATAAATCGATTATTTTTTTTAGAATATTCCATCCATTTATAAATCGATTTGTTGACCATAAATAATTTTTCTTTTTGTTTTACACCATACTTTCGATTTTTTTTTGCTGTAGCTTTGAATTATGAAAAACATTTTTTATTTTGAAGTTTCACGTAATTTCGATATTTTAACAGCAGCAGAATTACTTGCAACGCCATCTATTGCCTATTATTCGTGGTGTTTTGCATAAAAATGTCAAATAAATGAAAAAAAAGTATTTTGCTAGCTTTATAATATGAAAATAAAAAATCGATTATTTTTTGCAAAACATCGATTTTTGAAGAATCAATTGTTTGATTAAAAAAAAACGATTAATATAAAAATCGATTTTTGTCTAGCCAAGGCACGTCCCTAGACTACATTGCCCTTGTAACTTCGATGCCAGGGTTGCTGCAATCCGGTTCTGACGTTTTAGCCTAGATGATGCATTTCACTTTTCAAATGACTTGCAGCGTTCAAAACGCGTATGTTGTCAGTTACATGGTTTTTTCGCTGATGTAACTCGATTTTGACATTCTAATTGATTAATTTCCTGTGAACAAAATGAAAGCTAATTTTAACCTATCCAAACTTCATTTTGCTTCCTTTGAACAAGGAAATGATTTGCATATATTATAGAGATTAAATATAAAAACTTGTAATTTTGTTAAAATACTACTTTGTTAAAAGACTAAAGGCGGTATGTTGAAGACCACCCTGAAATGGTCACATGGTTAGGGTACGTTCCCTAAGTACCAAAATATAGTGTCGGGTGCCATTTTTTCGTCATCCCTGTCCCAGTAGGATGTTCGCTTGACTCTCTAAAATTGACGGCTATAGACATCCTGCAAAAGAGAAGGGTACCGATGGCAAAGTTACCTTGGTTTCACCATTATTACATTGTCATTTTACAACGCTTTCATTCGAGTTAATATCGCAGACTTTATTACTTGTTTAAATTGCTTTGTTTTCCTTTTAAATAACGTATCTGTCTATTATGATCTTCTTAAAACGTTGCATCAATGTATGATACGTCTTCATCCTCTACCCACCAACAGAAAACAGTTCCAAAAACAAGTGTTTTCAAGAAGTATAAGGAAATATTTTATTCTTCTAGACTAAGATATCGTACAGTGAGAGTGAAAGGATTGGAATTTACAATCCCAAGAAAAATTGTTAAATATTTGAAACCTCTTAATTTGATACACTATGTCGTATAAGGAATTAAAATTTCGAGCCGATTTCGAGTTAGAAACGGATTGTGTGTTATTTGTAGAGACACACAAATAGTCATGTTTATTGATTTAGGAAGATTATATCAAGTATCAATTTATCCTAGTCGTATATTGACAATAGAAGTCATACTTACATGTCCTTTAAAACGACATGTTATGTAAAAGTTAATTTGTAAAGTTATAGCCAAGTATTATTCATTTCAATCGTATGCGAAATAATACATTTAGCATAATTATTATTGTAGAACTTTATATATAATACTTTTCGACATTTCCTGCTTATCCTAAAAGTGGACCAGTACTTCTAGCATTAAGTGTGCCTTTTAAACTATTCCTTGATGCTATTTTTAATAATATTAAATGCCACTTCCACCAAATCAATTATTAACATCGTAATAATATATAAGCCATGTCTCGTAATATTACCAAGAACGTGTATACGGCATTAAGACCTACATACATTGTTTGAGCAACTGCGCTTGCAGAAAACGCTGACCAAATAACACGACATTGACGTGGGCTCTTAAGAAAACAGGGTAAAGAAATTTTATGTAATGGCTCTTTGAATGCTATAAAGCATATTACGTACAGTGTGTTAGGTTAAATGGTATTCAAGTTCATGTAATTACATGGTCACAGGAACTTTTCTAGAACAATCAACACTTAGTGAAATCTTGACTTAAGCTAAACCCAATTCCTAAAGGATGTAATTTAAGAAATTATGAACATGGATAAAACGATACGAGTACTTTATTGTCACATCACATAATCTTTGTACCCTCTGTACCCTGCGAAAAGCTATTTTTCAAATCCGGTGCAACAATCGCTGCGTCCAGAAATCGTCCAACGAAATCAAACGAGATGAACCAATATTTTTGGAGAACAAAACCGAATTTTATCAACGAATTCTTTTAATGAAAATATATATTTTTTTTCATAACAATGCATAATATCCATGTTTATTAATGAATTTATTCATTTCATTCTATATTTCAAAAATGATTTAAGTAAGTATCGATATTTAAAAGGGCTTGAAAGCTAACGTACTAACATATTTTTACTTTTAACTGCCCTATTATCTTGTATTACCTTGTCTTATTTCATTTTAAACTGTATTCTTGTTTAATTATATACTACACTTGTTAATTCATGGTAATGTGTGTTGCATTGATTCATTACAAAATTCAGTTAATTAGTGTCATTAACTCGATACCGATTGCACAAGTAAGATTTGTTTGAACGATATTTGGTAATACTGCGAATCCATCCATCAATGCGTATTAACTATTATAGTGTTGAAATAATGTTACTTTTAATAAAATAAAGTACTACTACAACTATATTGTACATTGTGCAATTGTATTGTACTTTGTACAATTGTACTGAATCCATCCATCAATGCTTATTAGCTTGTGTAGTGTTGAAATGATGTTACTTTTGTTTAAATAAAGTACTACTACAATTGTATTGTACATTATACAATTATACTGAATCCATCCATCAATGCTTATCAACTTGTTTAGTGTTGAAATAATGTTACGTTTAATAAAATAAAGGCTTACTACTGCAATTTATTGTACGTTGTACAATTGTACTTATTACACAGTGTGAGAGTACATACCTTTACTTACAAATAGTTTACTTTAGTTTTACTTTTTACCCGCGAAGGTACGGAGAAGGTATGTGCGTTTGGGGTGAGAGGATGTTTGTGCAAACCATTGTGGCCAAATATTTCCAAATCTAAAAGTCCGATTTAAATGCAGTTTTTTAATATGGTAGCAACAACAGATCATTTTTTTTATTAATATGAAGTAGCAATCGAGCACGCACTCCACCTGATGGTAAGTGGGTCCTGCCGTCCATGGACATCTGTTAGAACCCCAGATAAGACTATCTTTCCTGAGCTTGGTTACAGATGCGTCGCTACCAGTGAGGACTAAGTTGGAACGCCTCGGATAAGTATTCAGACCAGAACACAGCAATACATAACACTGTTGTTATTGAGCATAAAACATAAAAGACATATGTTCGCTCTTTTTATTTGCTCACTGTGTAATACATTGTATTCACTAGACGATAGAGTATGTTACTAAGAGTAGTTTTAAATATTGAATTTGCCAATTTTGAATTCGGTCTCTATCATTATTACTTTGCGGATTTACAGTAAACTAGATGATAACTACCTACTTCAAAGCGCATCAATAAAGTATTTCGTAAGAACATCGTCAGCTACCGTTGCAATGACTTTACTCAACCTTAGGGTGCGAGCATATATTATCTTAATACCGATGTCCTACCGATTAATACCGAAGTATCGCTTCAGTTAAATAGTGAATTAAATTAGTAATATTCGTATTCTGGTTGGTCATGGCCGATTTTTTTATAACATTTAGTGTTTTTCTTTAATGTTTGGCTGAAGCCTATAGAATTTAGAATTTGGAATGTAGAATTTTGTAATACGAATCCATATCTTGTATTAAGATTTGAAACTGATGTAGTCGCGAAATTGATTCATTTTAATAGTCATTAAAACCGTAATGTTTTGTTGTTAAAGATTTAATTGAGTTGTAAAAGTAATGAAACTGACTGTTTTTTAAACATTTTTTCCGCAATATCGCAAAACAGTCTAACTTATGAAAGAGACTGAAAGATCAGATAGAGAAACTGAAGGGCACTGTGTTAAAAAATATAACTATTCTCGTGTTGCTGAAAATATTTATCTTCGATCTAGAGACTACCTAATTTAATCTAAGCAGCAGTAAATAAAACTTGCCACTTCCATTAAGTACAAAGCGTCATCGGTACCAAATCGACATGTAGTCGGTAGTGAGCTGCACCGCGCACAAACCCTATAAATACCAGTTCTATACAATGCTTAATGTTATGATGATGTAGGCACAATGAGCGATGGCAAACCTATTCGCTAATCATCTAAAGGTTATCCACATCAGCGTGGAATTAGTCATAATAAACTCAGAAACTGCGTTTTAGTTTATTTAGCTATTTACCCGACTGCTTCAGAATGAGGGTAACGTTTTTCGAGCGTATGTATGTATACTTGTTTGTATGGATGTCCATTTGTTTGGCACTCGCTACTGCCCAAACGACAGCCAATCGTCTCAGTTTTCATAGTGACATAGGCTACATAATTTTTAAAAACTAGGCTACGTAGTTTGTGTCAAATATATAACCTCTTTCCTTTGGAAAGTAGGTTGAAAATTCTAGTAAAAAACAAACATGCAGTAAACCTCACACTTTGCTCTTTTGTGGGTACCATAGGCACAAACAGACGAATATACAAACACCCCGAGCCAGAACACAATCTAAGTTAATTATTCAGATATCTGGCCGGGGATCGAACTCGATAACCACTGCGTCAGACCGGTATGGATCGCTCCACCACGCGGTTACAGATAAGTCAAAGTATGTTTGTTGTTTGTTTATCAACAATGAATTTTACTATTACAAAACGTATTCGATATTTTAACCTCCTATAACCATATCTACAAAAAACCTCGTTCTCAAAAACAACAACTGGGTTGAAATTCACAAAATACGTGACATTAGTTTACAAACGAATCGTGGGCTCGTGACACCCCGTGCCAGGCTGTATGATATCATCGCTGTAGGAAAATGTATCATCTATATTGAAATAAATAGTAAGTAAGTACCGTTAAAATTCATAGGCATTGAACGTGGTATTTTTTATAACATTGAAGTAGAAAACGAGCATGCAGTCCATCTGATGGTAAGCGGTTACTGCCCATGGTCATTTGCAAGCAACTTCATATAGAACAGGGGTTCTATATGAAGTCTGTCACACATGCGTTGCTACTCCCGAGGACTGAGATGGTCGCCACATATAAAAGTGAGCCGGCAACCACACCCTTCAACCGAAACGCAAGAACTGCTTCACGTTAGAAATAGGTGTGGCGGAGGTACTTCCCCCCCAGAACTACATTGGTTCTACCCCCCGGCAAAAAT
>DWNE01010111.1:0-10508 GCA_018249875.1 Cecropterus toxeus
CACACAAAGACGAATACACAAACACCCAGACCCAGAACAGAAATCTAAACTCATCATTCAGATGCTTGTCTGGCCGGAAATCGAACCCGGGACCCACTGCGCGTTAGACCGGTATGGTAACCGCTCGGCCACGCGGGTTGTCAAACAACAATAATAATGTTAGTCAATATTATATTTCAATCAAACTCTTACCAACGTTACCGCGCTTGTCATGCGTGTTGGTAACCACAGCGGGTCTTGATGATTCGCAGAAAGACCCTGCCCCCCATTTTTCTGGACTTTATCCATTTCTTCTTACTTATTTATGGCCTACACATAAATAAGAGGAACATGAAACCGATATTCACCGATAGAAATTAAGTGGTTCTATTCAAGACGGACACTATTTGGCATTATTATTAAAATATTACTTTTTAGGAGAGTAGACTCTGCATGTGTCACACTGGTATCGGCATCAGCCGGTTTCTGCTTTACAACTAATGTTCTGGAAGGAAGGATGTATTTAAACAAATAGATAAGGCGATTCAACTAATTTCTTAGATGTAGTCGCCTTCAAAAGAAACCAAAGCAGACATATTTGGGGCCCAATATACACTAACAATTGGACTATATTTTTTAATGCTACCTCAATTTTTCGAAAAAAGCTAAACCTTTTTTTTTTTATTCAGATAATATGTACCCGCCCAAAAACTTAATAAGTAACATCTATAAATTAAATAGTCTTTATTACTTTAAATTTTCTTACTTTTCGATCTAAATAATTAATGGACTATAATTTTCCATCTTCACCCAACCCATCATTTATCTCCATATAACTGTCACCAAATTGTCTTAGAGAGATCATACATATCATTATCCAAAAGCATAATTGATATAATACGAGTATACATTATATAATACACATGAGATCTTATGACGTAACGCCCCATAGCGTGCTCTCAATTGCCAGTAAGATAATCAAGTTGTTCTCGTGTTAACACTATCATATCGAGGTACATTAGTTCGAACATGGCACTCCTTGGAATAGATTAAAGCCTACACATTCTCGTACATTATTGGCGTGACAATATTGCTTAAAGTTTAGTACATGTGGTATTATATACGACATTGAAGCTCGTTTCCCTGCGGTTTGTGTAGATCTCAACGTAAATACAAAGTCAAGCAACATCGGCCGCAGTCGGAATTTGGATGGGTGGCTACTAGTGGCCAGATTTATATGGGCTACGTTTACGTTTAGAGCGCACCGACCCACCGATCGACAAAGTCAAGCAGTGTCGATTGCGCTCAAAATTTGGATGGGTGATCGCTAGTGGCCAAAATTTCAGTGCGCTTTCGTGATTTAGAGCGCTCAGATCTGTCGTTAACTCTTTATAGTCCCACTACTGGACACAGGTCTCCTCTCAAGATGAAAGGGGTTTAAGCCATAGTCCTCCGTGCTAGCTAAATGCCGATTGGTAAATATACTTCACCAAACTTTGTTCCCCCTCGACACAAACTTCCATTGTCCAATGCGCACGGGATGCAAAAGATCGTAACAAATGGAGGCGCATCTCCAGAGCTACACCATCTAAGGACGTAACATCGTGAAACCACGACCACTCTGTCAAGAGTGATCGACTGAAGAAAATACTAAGTTGTACTGCATCGTCTAACTCTCCACCCCTTCTTTTTTATTTTTTTAAGATTGTAGTAGCAAACGAGCATCCAGTAGGCACACCTGGTGGTAAGTGGTTACTGGACATCTGTAAGTTATTTCATATAGAACAGCGGTTCTATCTGAAGTCGATCACAGATGCGTTACTAATCTCAAGAACGGGAATGGTCGCCTCATATATAAGAGAGCCGACAACCACACTCTTTGAACGAAACGTAAGATGTGCTTCACGCTAGAAATAGGTATGGCGGTGGTATGTCTCCCAGCGACTACACTGGTCCTACCACTTTCTCCCCTACTATACCTAAGCATAGTTGAAGTAACAATGAAGCAAATTTCATAATAATTAATAGTAGGACAGTAATTGGTGTCACGGTAGTGTCATACGGCGAACTGTGAACTTTCCTATGCACAGCCTTTAAAATAATATATTTAGGTCACTTTCTAAAGCAAACCTCATCAAACTTTGTGCAAAGGTACCAATATCAACAAATATTCCCGAACGATCCATCCTATCAAAACTTTAATTGGGTGTATGCTTACTAAGTATATTAGTTTTGGAATTCCTGAACTATGCGATTCCCGCAAAATAAATATAGAACTTGAAATTACCAAAAATAACTTTATTCCGAGAGATAACTACTACAAAGGATTTCTATCTGTTGTACTAAAAGACAAAATAAAATTATAAATAATAATCAGGACTATAAACAAGCTTTCATCTCCTATTTGGCTTTATAATGCAAATCTTCATGACATATGACCGGCTTAAGCTATGCTTCAAAGTTTTATTATCTGGATTAAAAGCATGTGTAAGCAATTCACATATAACAGAAATGAAACTTCATATTAATTATTTCGCATATATCAAATTTGGGCTCTTAACAAACTACGAAGTAAAATCATTAGCGTGATTCAGAAACAGGAACATCAACGATTCAAAAGAAATTTACTACAAAAGATACTAAGATTTCATGCCTTGACAGTATCTTCCTTAAAATGTAATATTTCTAACACTTATCGCGATGGCACAAAGACCTAATAAAAACATTTATTACTTTACCGTTCTATTATGATATAAACATTGTAATTGCTTCCATTTTTCTTTTGTTACGTTATTAAATCTTTACTATAAATAAAAGTCGACATTAGATTCAATAAAACTTAGTAGGCTGCAGGACATACGAAATAAATACTTACTTTAAATATACGTAAATTTATTTTTTATTATATCTCTAATCTTAATTTTACGTTGACAAGTAGAACTTGTTACGAATAATGTAAATTAAAAGAAAATTAAGCGTTGAAGTCGCAAAGTACCTAACTGCTAAGCATAAGCCTGAACTGACCTTTAAAACACTTATTTTTCTCAAGAAGTCATTTAACAAGATCAAGCAAGAAACGTTCCCGAGATAAAAATACAACGCGCTAAAAGCGGAAACTTTATCAAGGCAGGAACGTGACGCCATTTTGTTTTGTTATGTTCGCGAAATGGCCGTGCTTTTTTATATTGTCAATTGCGTTAAATCGCATTAAATAATATTTTTATCGAGTCTTACTATCTGTACATAGAATATCTCATTGCATTGAATGTTTAGATTTTTTTTTAACTTTTGTCACTATGTTTTGCTGTTTATTGTTTCAATATAAGACAAATAAAAAAAAAAAAACAATTTAATCGCAGATGTTATTTGTTCATGAATTGAATGATTTTGAAAATACTTTTTTATTTTGTACTTTCAGGCATTTAAAAATTAATTTTGAATTTTCATATAGATACGTAAGCTAAAATATACTCTTCTTTTAAGAACGACCAAATGAACGATGACCTTATAACGTCCTTATACGTCCAAGTAAAAGTAACGGCCTTTAAAAAACGCACTCAATTCAACAATATGCTTATGACTTTTACAAGATACTTAATATTTTGAACTAAAATGTCGTTGAACACTGCTCTACTATTTATTTATTCAAGAAATATAATAGTTATCCTCTGGACGCTTGTAATATTCGCGTAATAAAAACATGCTTAATGCGTCAAAAGCGAAAACTTTATCGGCGGTGGGACGTGACGCCATTTTGTTTTGTTATGCTTCGCGAAATGGCGCTGTTTAAACAACTTTCAGAAGTTATTCAGAAGACCAGTGAATATATTAAAGTTGTACATTACTGTGGTGAAAGTGTTTTTGAATTTAAATCTAAAAATAAATTCTACTTGGCGTGAATTTTTCATTGACGCGCGTATATATCTCTAATTCACCAAGTAGGATTTTCCTAGTCCTAGACTAGAATAATCCTACTTGTTACAAATGTATTCGTACCCTCAAAGTCTTAGAATATTTTAAACACATCCGTTAAGAGTAAGTAAGAGAGTGATTTGTAATTATATCCTAATTTTAATTTAGTCCACTTGGATGAAGATTAGATATAGATTCTTTGGATCTCCACTTGGATATAGATTTTTTCTATTTCTTATTTATATCTAAATAGCTAATGAAGTGTACGTAATGATATTACGTACACTTCATTAGCTATTTAGATATAAATAAGAAATAGAAAGATAAAAATATTCCTTCATTAATAATTCGTAACTTAGATTCAATTTTATTAAAGAAGTCGGCCTTTATATAATTAATTCTTCATTATCTATACATAGTTTCGCAATTAATGAGAAAATAAAGTTACGAAAATGCCATCATAATAAATGAAAATTCAACATATTATTGTCCTCGACGAATAAGTGGAAAATTACCGAATCTACAAAACTTGACTACGAGGCTCGTCACTAGTAGATGGGTAACCGCTAGAAGTTACCAATTGGAGGTTAGAGGCGCTAGAGGGCACGTTAATTTTATTGCGCCAACAGTCAACTTTGGACAACAGTCCTCTAAACCTTGTCGGAGGACATAATGAGCTGTCCGGAAGCATTCCACGTGGACTGCCTATTATTTCGTATCGTCCTTCACCTAGAGCACATTTTATTAACTGCTTGAATGCATCCGCATATAAAGTGTGCTCTAGACTTTAATTACACGTAGAGAAATATAGAACCCCTGATCTATATGAAGTTGCTTACAGATGTCCATGGGCAGCAGTAACCACTTACCATCAGGTGGGCTGCTTGGTCGTTTGCTACATATTTATAAAAAAAAATCCGCGTCTGCTAGTGGGATAGTAATGTACTGATGATGACGGCCAATGAACCGATGGAGTTGCTACCAACTGTTAACTGGCGTTAATGAACATGCCGTCCACCCGATGGAGTGTAGTTACTGCGCCCATGAACATCTAGATAGAACCCCTTGTTCTCTACGAATTTGCTTACACTTCATAGAGAATAGGGGTTCTATCTGAAGTCGATCACAGACGCATTGCTACTCCCAAAAACACAGATGGTCGCCTCATAAATAAGTAAACCGGCATTCATACCCTTCCACCGAAATATAAGAAATGCTTGGCGTTAGAAATAGGTGTGGCGATGGTACCTCCTCGGTCGAACCACACTGGTTCTATCACTTAGTAAAATGAATTTTGATTGATACGCACGATTGCAAACAAGATTAAAATTATTCTGATTGTGGGTAAAATTCTTACTTGGCATTTTACTAGTAATAGTTTAATTAAACTACCAACTACCGTCTCATTTGTTCAGATGTCTTTAAATAAAAATATCTGCTGTCGACACAATAGGTAACAAAATGCTCCAGATGGGTCTGCTCTGAAAATAGTTTTTCGATCAATATCCGATGTAGGCCATCCTGAAATATTAAGCGCATCTGGTGATAATAATTCAGGTAAAATGAATTATTGTTTTCGGAACTAATAGTGTCTAATGTCTACCTGAATACCACAACGTATGCGTCGTGCATACAATTGTTTTATCTATACAATAGTTTAGTCCAGTTTTGTACATACAATTTCGTGCCAATCAAAGTTTATACATATTGCATTACAGGTCCTTAACCTAACTCAATTGAGTAGCCTAATTCATACAACACCTTACACAACTAATTATAATTATAATTATAAATAATAAAACAATTACAAGTAATATTGATATGCGCATATAGACAAAACAGTCTTCTTCGTCGTCCACCCATCATTGTCCTATTGCTGGGCGCGGGTCATTTCACAGATAAAGAGATTCAGGCCACAGTCCACCGCGGTAGCCAAGTGGAATTGATAGACTTCACACATCTTTGAGAACTTTTTTTGAAGAACTCTTGATCGTGTAGGTTTGCTCACGATATTTGTCTATACTGTAAGAAAGTGACATTTAATTTCTAATAGGTACGCACATAAATATAGAAAATAAGTGTTGCGCGCCTAGGATTTGACCTAGAACCCTCGATAGAGAGTTTACCGCCACACACATTTCTAGCATAATAGCGTTTCAGTGTATATATGCAGCGGTCTTTTAAGTCTTCGAGAGTAGCAATGAACCTGTGATCGACTTCCGATATAACCCCTATTCTATACGATGTTGCTTGCAAATGTCCACGGGCGGTAGTAACCACTTACCATTCGATGGGCTGCATGTTCGTTTGCTACTTCAGTCTGATAAAAAAATCATCTACAGTACTGTACTATACAATCCAGTCGTTATCGATTTATGTACTAGTTTTCAAGTTTCGCCTGTTGACCGGTCGTCGATGAATAGTCGCGGAATGATTGTCTACTCGAGACAATACACATTCAAGTATCGGTTGAAAGTTGTATAACAATTTGACAATACGCGATAAATGTTGTTGCTGGATTTTTGAAGTGAACTGACTTCGTTGAATCGTTGTGATTTGAAACTCGAAACGAAAAAGTTGTCGGCGCTACAAATAGATGGCGCTGTGCTCCTTTCTGAATCGCGCTAACAATTTTACGTCGTAGCTTAACAGGTGGTAGTACCAACGTAGTTCTACCGGAGAAGTACCACTGCCACATCTATTACTAGCGTGAAGCAGTTCTTGCGTTTCGGTGGAAGGGTGTGGTTGCCGGCTCACTTTTATATGAGGCGACCATCTCAGTCCTCGGGATTAGCAACGCATCTGTGGTCGACTTCGTATAGAACCCCTGTTCTATATTAAGTTGCTTACAAATGTCCAGGACGGCAGTAACCACTCACCATTAGGTGGGCTGCTTGCTCGTTTGGACATTATTCAAAAATAAACTCATATAAGAGCTTAAGTATGATATATGCGAAATAAGATGTCTTATTTCGCATATATCATACAAAATCGAAAGAATATAGGGAATAGTGATTATAATAGAAATAAATCTTGAGCCAAATTTTCCGACAAATTAAGGTTAATTTCAATGTCCGAAAGACCGATGCTTTGTTATTCTTAAGTTTTACTTCTTCCGTATGCGAATTGTACACACACACTTTTTATTTGATCTAACCGATATCTAGCTTGTTTTATGCGGATATACATTCCCTTATACTTACTTTAATTTACAAGTAAATAGTACATAGATTAAAAGTTCTATATATATATGCGCTAGGCCCTATATATTTCAAATTAAATGTTGTTGAAAATGTTTTTATTATTGTCTTGAGTTCAAAAATATTTTATTTCGTATACGAGAGGTAGCCAATTAATAGGTAATTTTCCTGATATTAGGTAGACTCTGCATTTGGCTATCCTATAGAATTGGAGTCGTATATAAGGTCAGCCACATGTGCATTGCTTCCGAGCGCCCAAAATTTGAATGCCTGTTATTTTAAGCTTTTTGCTTGTTAAATTAAGCGGTAATCTTACCGCTTACTTTAACAGAACACATCAGCACATATTACTGCGGTTTTCTTTTTATAAAATTAAAGTACCAAATGAGCATTCAGTCCATTTGACAAATAGGCACTGCCGTTCACAGATCTATCTGTAAGCAATTACATAAAACAAAGTCATATTAATCACAGAATCTTTGTTTCTCCCAAAAGCTATATATATATATATATTCACCTCTTGTGACCACTATTTCCCCACAAACTCCTTCCACTGAAACACAAGAATTGCATCATACTAGAAATAGGTGGTACATCTCCGAAACCATATTTATTCCACCGAAAATAAATATATCATTACTGGAGCTACCATATCGTAATACCAAGCTATCGTCTTTTCACGCCGGCCTTAAAAAAGGTTACCATGAAAGCCTTCTTTCCACTCTGTATTCACATAATCGCGTAAAAACCGTAAATTCACTTCACAGCACAGCGGCGTATTGTTCAGAAGTAACTTTGTGATTCGTAAAAAGTTTAAAATTGAATTAACTGCGGGGACAATTGAAAGCGTCCGCGTTGGGAATTAGTCGTGTTCCCGGGAATTAAAACTGGGATGTTGATCGTTTAACGTCGTATTCTCGCGGAGTGGAGTTTGTTTTGAGATGATATTGTGTGAATATATTTAAAGCTAATTAATTATATAGAAAAAAACGATTTCGAATTTGGTACCATCATTGCATCTACCTGTTGGAACTGCAGTAGGCCTGTTCTAGTTTGAATTGCAAGGAAGCACACGAAGTATTCTTTCTTCAGGGGTAGCAATATTCAAACCTCATTCATTCAAACTTGATTCATATAAATATACGAGGTGGCGTCACAATCAAATTAATCATCCCAATTCCTCTATTTTAACTTAACCTTCTCACAAATTGACTAAAAGCCTAAAGATTCATCTATCAAATTATGTAACTGAACTTTGACCACAATCCATACAACCAAGTTGAAATATTAGTAAATAAATAAAAAGCGTGTATCGTGAGTACCCAGTACATTATCATTTATCATATTCGTAGAAATAAATATAAATTTTATCGAAATTGAATCAATTATAAGGAACATAAATATTTTATTAGTGTCTAGGTGATACAAGGTACCACTTAAGGTTGTACCTATGTAATGCCATAATTTATCATTTATTAACATCACAGAACACTGTACCTTATGCTTGTTATACCAAGAACTATTTTCGTTGTAACATGATTTCACAACATTTGTATGATATCAGGAGATTATGAGCTGTATGACCTTTGACATAGAGGTCGTATCCTGATGAAATGGAAATATATAAGGACGTGACCACATCTGAGTGATAGCTGTTCGTTACATTACAAGCGTAGAGGGATAGGGAAGCGCCACAGGAAGACCGTGGATCTTCGTTCAGTGCGCAGCCAAAGTTATACTTAAAAATTTTTTTTGGTAAAAAAAACAGATGCTGTCTCTTACATTTTGGTAGAGGAATTGATTTCGTTCCCCTCGTTCCTCGTTAGCCTTCGATCCCCTAAATCTAACAGGGGCTCCAAGTGGCATCCAAAATAACAATAGTTTAAAAACCATTGTTATTTCTTTAATAAATAAATAAGCATGAAATATCAATCTTGATAGTATGGAAGAAATAAGTTGGGAGTTTTGAGTTGTTACTTAAAGGCGCTCATAAATATTTTGCTATCCCTGAGGACTAGGATGAAACGTGTTTGGAAACGAATAAAATGGAATTTATTCCTTACCACGCTCTTAAATTGGATTATAGCAGCCAAAATACGAAGGGTTCTATTATCTAATAGGTAGCAGAACCAGTGTATTTCGACCTGGGAGATACCACTCGCGAACTTATTTCTAACGTAAATCAGTTATTATGTTTCGGCGGAGAGGAAAGGATGCGGACTTAATTTGACTTACGTATGAGGCGACCATCTTAGTCCTCAGGATGCAATATATCGGTTTCAGATCAAACCCTTGTTCTATATAGGCTTTGGCACATATCTCCTTGGACGGCAGCGACTCTTCACCATTAGATGAGCTGCATGTTCGATCGCTATCTCAATAAAAAAACGCTATAATGTGGATATATCCTAAACAGGGTCATAAGCTATGACGTAAGATCGCTCTCCCGAAATGGACTCAGCTGACCCCATTTAGGGTCGCTTTCGGAACGGTTGTACCTAAATTTGGATGTGGGTCAATATGGACCCCTAATTGCTATGCTTTAAAGACCCTCTCAGATGAACGTACTCGTATTTCCGCCTTAATGATCTTTTATTTTTGTTTATCGTGTTTTACCCACTATTGGGAAACTGATGTGTAAAATAGTTTTCATTTCTAGAATATGAGTAAAAAAACCGTTATAATTCCAGAAAGAAGCAGTTTATGGTATTTTTCTTTACAAGCAATTGTATGCAGAAATCACTTTTTTAAATGCAGTTGAGATATGCTAGCAAGCATGTCTTCCACTTGATAGTACAACTTTATTGACGCTGCAAGCAGGAAACGTGTCACCCCGAATATAGTAACACCCTGAGAAAAGTCTAGGCAAACCGCTTATTTTTCCCAAAAAAGTGACGCGAGTGAAGTACTTTTTGACATTTTTACTTATTTTTTGACTTCGTAACACACTTTTTAAATAACGCCCTTTCTCTTCAAGTAGTCCAAAAGTATGAGAGGTGATTTTGCTCTCAGATTGATGTGGAATACTTGAACCTCCATTGTAAGGTCGTTGTACTGTGAAATAATGGACGATTTTTTTATGTTTTTTGTAAATGGTATTAAATGAAGCAAAACGTACGGCAATATATTAACTCATATAGATCAAGAATAGTGTGCATAGAAACCCATTTTTAACCGACTTCCAAAAGGAGGAGGTACTCAATTCGTCTGCATTTTTTTTTTATGTTTGATACATCGAAATGGATGGTTAGAGTGGACCGATTTTGAATTTTTTTTTTTATTTGAAAGGTGTTGCTTACAGTTGGGTCCCATTTTAATTTGGTTTAGTTCTGACAAGAGAATCCATGAGAAAAACGTATAAGTCTTAAATTTGCATAAAGGATGTGCTCGACAAATGGAGAAATAACTCAGCTTCTA
>DWNE01010112.1:0-10508 GCA_018249875.1 Cecropterus toxeus
AACTGCTTCACGCTAGAAATAGGTGTGGCGGTGGTACTTCCCCGGTCGAACTACATTGGTTCTACCACCTGGCAGATGTCCGTTAAGAATACACGTTTTATTCTTGTTTTAGGAATACCTTTAGTATGTTTAGTAATAAAATTTAATGTGAATGTCACATAAATTAAACCGAATCATTAGTTAAATACGCGCCCAGTGATTTATGTTGTAATAAAGTCCATTTGCTATATATTAATTATTGTCCATCTGCTTGTTGGTCAAATGCCTATTTCAATGGGATACGCCCTACATGTATTAACTATTTTAAACTGTGACTAAGTCTCAAATCCAACGTAAATTTATGGGTCTTAAAAGACCTTTAGGATAATTATGTTATTTTTAATACATTAGTGAGTCGAGTTGGATTCATCACACTTAATTTGACAAAAGGTTTGCAATTTAGAAAATTTCAGAAGCATAACTTTATTACTAAACAAGTAATTTAAAAAAAACATAGTTACACAATTTTAGAGACAATGTTTTATTGGTAATAGCCTAATAACAAGCTCCGGAACATTAATTTGGTTATGAGCCACACCTAATTTGGTGCTTAAAATGTTTTTGTTCGCATATTTAAGTCTCAGCCATTACCTCTAAACAGGTCTAACGAAATATCCAATTTGAACCATCAATCTTGTCAAATCGACTTTTTGTTAGCGCGACTGTCAAAAATAACCCTACAATAACTAGTAGTAATTTAATTTGACATTTCAACAGCCAATCAGTTCGTGACAGAAAAAAAAACAAACGAAAAAGGGCTTATCCAAATTTAACAGTGAGTAACAAAAGTTACGAGGGAAAGTGCTGACAGGTTGATACAACCACGCCTTAAGACAGGGCTATCAGAGGATAATTACATGCTGTATTACAAGCGAATAAAAGCTCTTGGAATTCGTACGGAATCAATGAAACCTTACCTCGTTATAGTATTGAGATCTATATTTGTTAGTAGCTGCGGACCGCGGTGTCACCCACATATAAAAATATAATATAACTTTTAATTAGATAACTTTCGATAGAGTACATGGATTTTAAATAAATAAGAGCTAAATATTTCTTCAATAGGCAGACTCTTTTTATAATGTGGAAGTAGCAAACAATCATGCGGTCCATCGGATGGTATGGACGCTGATGATGGTATGACTTTTACGGACATCAAACCCCTGTTGGCTTCCTCTTGAGGATTAAGTTGAAAAGCCTCGGATAAGTATTTTATCTCTACCTTTATATTAGAACACAGCAATGTATTATCAGGTAAAATAGGTGTATAAATACATTTTTGCTTAGCTTTAATGCAATTTTAAACATACGGACAATTAAAGTCACAAAATTGTGAAAATTATAGGTATTTCTAATATATTTTTGAACATATAACCGAAGTAGAGACACGCGAATAAACGAATAGCAAAAAATATTTGATATATACAAATTTTTATTATTAAGTACGTATCATTATCAAACTTTCAATTATTTTTCAAAATATTTATTATATGTACAGATTTGTTTTCCTAGAGTCCTCTAAACTCTCTTTTTATAAATTTAAAAATACACATAAATTAAAAAAATCTAATATTATATTTCATAGTCAGTTTTCCAAGCTGATATTTTAAAATTTTAAGTATATACGTTGTACAAACACGCAGAACTTAATTTATTTTGTATATATATATTTCTTTTATTTTGGGCATTGGATGTGGCAGTTCGTTGCGCCCGCGGTGAACGAGACGGTTGTTGACAGCTCGGATGGTGCGCTTTGTACGGTTCTCGTTTTCAGTGATGGACGTATAACGTTCGGTGTGTAATTGATTTTTGTGGATTTTGAGTTATATTACGGTAAAACGAACAAGTGTTGTACATTCAACTCGATTTATTTGTTAATAACTGATTTGTAACACACAAAAACATTGTGCTGTAGGTGATTGGGGACAAATTATCTTATTGGTTGAATAGTAAATTGACAGGCTTACTTTTTATATGATTAAAGTGCATGCATGCAGGACACCTGCTGATAAGTGGCTACTGCCAGCCTTAGATATATGTAATCAACTTTACATATAACAAATATTTTATCTATAGTTATAGATGTGTTGCTACTCTCGAGGACTAAGGTGGTCGCCTCGTATAAAAGTGAGCCGGCAACCGCACCATCCCACCGAAACACAAGAACTACTTTACCCTAGAAATAGGTATGGAGGTGGTACCTACCCAGTGGAACTACACTGGTTCTACCACTTGACTAAATGATACCTTTTCGCTCTATCCTAAACTTTTGTTTATTTATAAGCTTATTCAAACAGGCTAAGTCTAGAAGAAATTAAACAAATTATAATGAAACTTTTACAAAGTGTTAAGTTTCGCAAAATTTGTACAAAAGACGCCTTTCTTTTGTAAGGTAATTATGAATTCTTTCTTCTCTATATGGTTGCGAAACCAAAGTCGAAACTATTTCAAAAATACTATGTGACGTGCTTACCAATACCAACTGCTATAGTTTTTACGCTCGTACTCATAATTTGCTTTTCCACGGTTCCGCTCCAAATTTTGACTTACTGTCACGTGTACTCGTCGGTTATCTTTTGTGGTTGTATGACCAAAAAATTGAAACATAACGCCTATTACGATTTCTATGGTAAATGTGTTGGTCCTTTCTTGTCCGTGAGGTGAATGACCAGTACTGGACGCTGTGTTATATGCACCAGTTTTTCAAAATTGCCTTTAGTCCTGCATGCGAAAATAGGACTTATTGTCGAAGTTATTTATGAAGAAATGACGTAAATTGATTGTTTATTCATGGAAATGCCACTGCATGTTATGCTAATTTGTGGATTCGCTGTTATAAATAAGTTACGATGTTACTCTTTTGGAGTCGTACCTAAAGATAAGTATCTAAGATCGTAAGATATTTGTTCTGTGATGTTATTAGGGATTCATGAATATTTGTATATGAATGCCGAAATCTAAGTAGGTATTTAATTTTATCAATGTCTTTTTACGTCCGATATTACCATAGGTGAATGAAAAGTAGGTACTTCGGTACGTAGATGCAGTTATGGTCCGGGGATATAAATACCGACTTTCGTGTACGGTAATGTATATACTCTAAATTTTATTTCTGGAAATTTAATGAGTGTAATTAGATAAATATTGCAAGTTGTAATAGATTAATTAGTTTTAAAAATATTTTATTCTATATTTTAAAAATACGCTATATTTTTTCAATATTTCAATACCATCTCTGCAATCCAAGGAAATGTACAAAAAACCAAATTAAATTTAAAATAGGTACCTACCGATGGTAATAAGTACTTTGCACATTATTGCACAGAAATTAATGACAGTCAAACTCGAAGCCTACTTTCGAGTGAAGTAAAAAAGGTCGAAAGTATTCAATCTAAACTAATTACCCTTCCCTGAAGGGTTCAACTGCCTTCTCGTGAAGCGCAGAACGGGTTTGTGCCAACAGTTTTTGGATACGGAAATTCATTAATCAGAATACGCCTGCGGGACACTTTACCACAGATAACTTAATGTATAGAAATGTCCCATAATTTAATTAAAACAGAATTCCTATATTTTTAGCTGTTAGAAGGCTATTGTAATCTAAGCGGTCGTTATTGCTTTTGAAATTGTATATAACGACGAATTGCTATTGCTACCGCTACAATTATACACAATATTTAACACGGTTCAATATTGCTGTTTTCAAGGCAGATACAGGATGTTTTCAATATTTTTAACTTTATAAGGACAAAGATTACTATATTATGTACTGAATTTACTGATATCCGAGTATTGAAAACAAGTATCTTCAACAATTCAAGTATCTTCACCTGTCAACTCAGCCATGCTCTAAGTATTTGTATTTATATATTTTTTCAGCCCAAGATTTTATTCTAACTAGGAACATACATTTTATATATTTTGAAACCACATATCGTGAGTACCCGTAACATATTAAAAATGTATAAATTCCGAGATAATATTAGTCTAAAATCATATACTTTTATATGCCTAAATAACTTCTCTCTCTAACTAATCTCATCTGATTTTCTTTGCGCGTATCATAATGAAACATTCAAAAAATGTACTTTATAATATAAAAACAAAGTTCGTAGACGGAACACTGTAAAAACGTGCAAGACAGCGACCTACTACTTTTAATATCAACATTCACATATTTTGTGCTTGCTTCGAAAACTACTTTATTTGTCAATAAAATATTTTCCATAACAACACGAAGTAATATTAACACATATTGATCCCACAAATTATTTATAACGCATCTATTAATAGATAACAAAACCAATTAGTCACGTCCGCCTATAAATTTATAAATGAAAGTGGTTTTTGCATAATATTATATTTATGTATAATTTTGAGTTATTATTTTTATAGGATTAATCTTATCTACGCGGGAATAAAACTTTCAAAAGACTTTCAAATAATATCTTTCAAATAATGTAATGTGGTTTATTCGAAGCTGTTAAATCTTAATTTAGTTTTATTCTGCAATTTCAAATATCATTGCATGACAGTAATATTTCTTGTAAATTACAAAATGTAAAAAGCTGATTATGTAACAGTATATTGTAATTGTCTTAACACAGTTTCGAATATTTGATTGAGTTTTTCCAATAACTATGTAATTTTTTAACTCTGAAATCTGTCTTACAAAATTTCACGTGAGAAAATTTAACAAAGATTAAAAATTACAATACTCCGTAATTAAATAAACCTCTAAACTTAGCAAACTTGTGACATGCTAATTAAATTACCGCATTTGACTGACACATTGATAGATTGGCCATGATTTTTATAATCTGTGAACTTTGTCCTGACTTTTTGACGTGAACTTTTAATATGATAAATGAAATATGCAAAATAGTACAAAAATGGAACATCTAACGAACTGTAAAGATCATCGTAATTAAATCTACTGTTCTCGTACGGTAGCGAAATATAGAGATCATCGTCTATACAATGCTGATGGCTTATTCAAATTTGATGCAAGAAGTGCCTACTGTCTGACCGAATAAGAGTATGCGATGGGCGATAGATTATTGTATCGCTTGACTTATTTCAAAATATATGCGAAATTTCTGTTTTATGTAATTTGGTTTAAAAGACATACTGATTAACTGTAATGTACATTGAACTTTTCTTTACTATATTACAATGAATTGTTACAATACAAATTTGATTTTGAATAAAAAATTGTAAGGCGGGCTATGAAATACTTGAGTTAATAAATAACTGAAGTAAAGGTGGCGCATTCAGAAGTAGTTCCTGTAAGTTAAATAAGAAAATTTATTACAGAAATAGTTCTAGACTCACGCACCGCGAAGAAAAGTTAATAGTAAGACCCGGGGGACTGGAGAAGAGGGTTATTTGTTGCAAGTTGTAAACACTGTTTTAATATTTCATTACGCTCAAGACATCTCCTATACATTTAATATACAATTTTGCTTTCTTTTTGACGACCCGCGTGGCCGAGCGGATACCATATCGATCTAGTGCGCAATGGGTCCCAGGTTCGATTCCCGGCCAGACAGGCATCTGAATGATGAGTTTAGATTTCTGTTTTGGGTCTGGTTGTTTGTGTGTTCGTCATTGTGTGTCCATGGCACCCACGACACAGGAGAAAATCCTAGTGTGGGTCTATTAGTGTAGAAAGCGTCTTTTTTTTTTCAAATATAATTATAATATTTCCCCTTAAAACTCAAAACATATTTAACCGCTGCGCTAACGATAGTCGTTGATCAAACAGCTACCTAAATCACATCTTGGTATTTGCATTATCTTCTGATACAAAACGTCTACGTCATCCAATTACAATTAATTATTGGAGCTGTCAATTAAAGATCAAATTAAGCTTTATTGATTATAATTCTTCCCCGCGGCTGATGTAACCTATGTAGAGATAGCAAAAACTCTGAATGGAAATGACGTACAATATTGTAAATTATAAAATTTAAAGCAAAATTTTAAAATGACTTATGTATAATCAATTGACATGTTTATAAGTATATTTTACAAATTACACAATATGCAGGAACTTATAAATGTGTTAAATTTTTGAGCAAGATTTTTTGCGATATTGATTTCTTACATATTTCTAGTCAGAGTTTTACTACACTACACACCTATATTTATTTTACGTTTTTTACCAATCCAGCATTCACTTCAACCGATGGTAGTCACTAACACCGATGGATATGTGATGTTTTCCCTAAATTGAGATTGAAGACTTCAAGAGAATATCCTCAATTAAACCCTGCTTCCAAGTGTACCCATTACGACATCCTTTATACTAGAACGCAGCAGCAATTCTGTTACTAGTCATGAATAGATGTGTTGATAGTTTTTCACGATTAATCATGCCTTCTACCCTTATAAATTTAATTTAGATGTAACTTACAAATCTTATTAGACAAGAAAATGCGTAAAATGAAAAAAATAAAACAAGATTGAACTATCAACATACACGTATTTTAAATATTTTTCTTAGATAGGTATAAAAAAATAAACAATAAATAACTTTAGACATCTGACACCAAAACATAAAGTTCGTAGAAACCATAATTCTAATTTCAAACGTAATGGCTTGTTAAACAATACGCAATCTTGGCCAGTGCGATCTCGTTTCTAAAAAGCTTACATATGTAAACTTTGCCCTGTGACGGCCCAGACCTATGAAATCCTTTCTCTCACACTTATTCCTAAGGTGATATAAACGATAATACCGACAGTAAGGATCAAGTTGTACTGGTCGTCGAAATTGTAGTACGTCAACACGAAGACGGCAGAACAGCAATAAGCAATGTTTGAGCGAGCGCTCTTTATTCAGATGAGATTGTTGCAAACTGGCGTTTGCTCAACGTTTTTCTAATTAGGATCACATGGATGAAATAATTTCAATTAGATTCAAAATTTTAACGGTTAAAATATAATATACATTGTAATTCGTTTTTTTTATATTATTAAATTATTAAAAAAATATATTTCTAGATAACTCTGCAATATTATACTCTTTTTTTGCATGATTTTAGTATGGTATTTATTTATTTATTGTAGAATATTTTAAACTTTATTTTATGATTTTAGTAAATTATTGTCTAGTTGGTTTATATATTTTGCATATAAGATTCTGATATGAAACAGTTTCTGTTTAAGATTTCAAAAATTGATTCTTATTGTTAAATTTTATTAAACGTTATTATGTAAATTATGTATTTTGATATTTGTTTAAGGAACAAGATAATTTAATAAGCAAACGAGTATTCCAGAAGTTTGTTATTATTTCAATGTTTTTGTGTAGCATAACTCTTGTAATACAGAATTATGTGAGGACTTCAATTAAAACGCAGCGTTCCAGCCGCCCGTGTGCGCAGTACAAAGCTCAACCGAACGAGGCTGTGTGAAAAACCAACAGCCAACATCATAACGGCTAAATAGGTCAACGAGCGACTCTGTCAATTTACCGATATGCGATTTGCTCGTTCTCCAAACATTGGTTGAGGTGAATTCTGAAGATGAAATTCCTGAGAAATTCAGATTACTTGTTTAAGGAGAACTTTTCGTGGCATCAATGTAGGCACTCCGCCTTAAAACAATGTATCGCTAATTATTCTTAATTTGAAGGGCGTAAATGACGTAAATGGGACAGAAGGCATAAATGCGTTGCTACTCCCGAGGACTAAAATCTCATCGACCGAAACACAAGAAGGGCTTCACGCTAGAAATAGGTGCGTACCTCCCCCATCGAACTACACTGGTTCTATCACCGGAAAAAAATCTATTTAAATACATATTTTTCTCCCCTATAATTTGAACATTTTATACTTAACGTAATTTTACTTTGAGCCGATGTAAATATAAAAAATAAAATTACAACACAGTTCATTAAAAATATTGAAATACATTCAACAACAACAAGGTCAACGTTGATAAGAATCAAAAATTGCAATTAGTGTCAAATTAATTTCCATCATGCACCAAGAAATATTCTTTCAATAAACATTCAAAATGATATGATATAAAAGGATCGAATATAACATAATGTTATCTGTCAAACTTTATCGATACGGGTGAAACGGATGCAAGGGATTTATAATTTATAAAGAACGTATAATACTGCATGTTAGGTTCTGTACAAAGTTATCGTGAAATTGCAACGAGCCATTTTAATACAAAATCTTATTTATAACCAGGTGGTAGAACCAATTTAGTTCGACCGGGAAAGTACCACCGTCACACCTATTTCTAGCGTGAAACAGTTCTTTCAGTGGAATGGTATGGTTGCCGGCTCACTTCTATGTAAGGTGATCATCTTAGCCCTCGGGAGTAGTAACGCATCTGTAATCGACTTCAGATTGACCCCTGTTCTCTATGAAGTTGCTTACAGATGTCCATGAGCGATAGTAACCACTTAACATCAGGTGGACTGCATGTTCATTTTCTACATCATACTTATAAATGACACATTAGATTTTTCCTCTGACTTTGCCCGCTTGGGTCACGTTTACTACAGTAATGTATTTTATGTCTTAAACTATGTGTGCGCCAAAGAGCGAAGTCTGACCAGTAGTTTTGTTCGAAACAGTACTAAAAACTTACAAACTCGCATTAATAATATTCATTTATTATTTTTTTAGGTAAATGTAATCTCACAATACCGACTAAAATATATTCCATTTTTTAAATTGTAATCGATATTATTTTTATGTGACTTCGAGCACAAAGACAATCAGAGAGAAAAATAATTGAAATATAAAATTATATATTTCAAATCTATTTAGTGAAATATTTTTATATCTAAGGACTTTGGACTATGAAAAATTAATAAACTGATTCCTAAAAATGTTTGACCACCTACAATTCGCAAGTAATGCAATGATATGAATAAACTTGTTGCCGTGTTCTGAATCAACACTTTCAGTACCTACAATTGTATGACGTATAAAATTTTATTATATGTGCCACGTGGTTTCATCCGCGTAAGCAAGTAAAGCTCTCAAAAATAAATATATTTTCCCGTTTTTGCAACATTTTTCGTTGCTGTTCCAGTCTTATGGGTCATAGCGTGATGTCATCTAGCCTAAAGCCTTCCTCGATAAATTTACTTTTCAAACCAAAAATATGTTTTCAATTCGAACCAGTGGTTCCTGAGATTAGCGCGTTCAACCAAACTCTATGCTTTATAAGTATAAAAATATAGATAATATACTTCCTTTGTATCTAATATACTTGCTCCAGATGGTGGATCATAAACTCTTATGAACATTTGTAACCTTAATAGAATTACAATAGTGGTCAATGCATACTACCTCTAAGTCATTACCACGGCTGTTGTAGCGCTAATGCATTGTTAATATACAAACATAATATATATGTTTTATTTAATGATGTGAGTGACCTCAAAATAGATCCCCTGTTTTATATTAAATGGTGTAAATATGCTTCTAGGCGGTAGTGACCACTTACTATCATATATATCAGATATTGTATTAGCTTATTTATAAAATGCTAGTTTGAAACAATTTGAGTTAGCCTTTTATAATTGGTTTTCACTAAGTGTACGATCGGAGTCATTCGATATTATTCATTAAAATCATTCATGTTTAAATAAAATATTATCTGAAACATGCACGATTGTATTATATTAATACGTTTTACGCTCCATCTACATGTTTCCAGTATTCTAAGGTCGTAAGAAAGCAACACCCTCGCATTAATAAAACTGATTTTGGGTCCGATCTTACTTGGACGTGTCGGTCGATTTTTCTTTTACCACCGATACTTGCTTACAATTACCGGTCATTTATCACTGAGAGCACCAATCGAGCATCCAATTTCACACTACCGGTACGAACTTTGGAATTTACGATCCAAATTTACCGGTTAAATCAATGTACGATAAATAAAACAAAAATACTTCGGATTGAGAACAGAATCTGTATATTTGTAATAAGTATATTTTTAGGGTTCCGTACCCAAAGGGTAAAACGGACCCTATTACTAAGTCTCCGCTGTCTGTCCATCTGTCTGTCTCCAGGCATCTCATAAACCGTGATAGCTAGAAAGCTGAAATTTTCACAAATGATGTATTTCCGTCGCCACTCTCCGTACTAAAAATTAAATATATATATATGGTAAGGGAGATTTACTTCCCTGAGGCGTTCCAGCTTAGACCTCAGGGATGTTGACACACAGGACGACCTTACATAGGATTTGGGGTACATTACAAATGTCAATGGGCCGCAGTGGCTACTTACCATCGGGTGGACTGCATGTTCGTTTGCTACTTCTATCACAAAGTTAATAAAACACATTAGTTTACAAGTATTTGGCAAAAAGTATTGCAGTAATAAGTTAATGACGAAAGATTAAAAAATAATGACGGTAATATAAATAAACATTAATTAAGACGGCCCTTTACTATAGCGCGTTAACTCGCAATTTGTCTGATT
>DWNE01010113.1:0-10508 GCA_018249875.1 Cecropterus toxeus
AGGAAAAACGCAATAAGATTCTATCTTTGTATGTTTGTATTTTCAGCCCGCGTAAAAAGAAAATCATATTTATACGGATCAAGTATAAATATGTTTTTTGTTACGTTATGGCATTCTTATAACCATAAACTGATATTTTAATTATTGCGCGAGATGATAACGAAAGAGATCAATCTCAAAATTATAGCAACTTGGGTTAAATAAATAAAACAGTTTTAATAATTTAATTAATGGAATGCAAATGAATTTGACGATTTGTTGCTAGATAGAAGAAATATAAATGTTACATTCCTATAATAACTGTGTGGTTTATGAAACTCCTCAAAATGCAAACACAAGTTCATTATTAACAGTAAATGCAAGATTCACATTACATTTTCTTATTCTCACTGTTTGTTTCGTTGCAGAGTTGTTATCTTTTCGCAACACGAAACTAGTTTTTCAATAAAACTAAAAACAATATCATATATATACTGACCAAAATCCAAATACCTAAAGCACTTACTATCGACAGACAATTCCACAAACGGTAGGCTGCACTTTAGACAGCAAACATCTCTATTGAAAATCAATTTCTTAACGTTATTGGAGACCGCACGGCTATTTCTCACGAGTGTGCAACAAGAGATAGAGATTTTATGGACTTCCAAGAAATTGCTTCCTATGAACGAACATATCGAGACCCGATTGACTCGATACAGCTTTAAAGTGGATTCAATTGAAAATAAAATATCGACAGACTTTACGTTTCTCTACTGTTCTGTTCTCTGATCGTGTTCTGTAATGTACGTAAGTTTACACGTATATATAATATTAACATGTTATGTGCGAAATTCTTTTCACGATCATAATAATTTAAACTGAATGAATATAAATATTTATGTAACAATAACATAATATCAATGTATCAATAACAAACAGACACCCTCCCTCCCACATCTCCTCTCAAATGCTGACTCCTTTAATTAGGTTTATTATTCATATTTAATATTATCATTTAATAAATACAGGTAACAAAGAGTTCAAGAGGTCAATTACATGATTGCAATGCAAACATACAAGAACCAATACATCAACATAACAAACGGTGGTTAGTAGGCCCATTCAAAATTGACATTAATTCTAAAACAGTGATTCATTCAATAAATCCTTCTAATAAAATAAAATTTTTGATTTAGTCTGCTCGTGAAAAATCTATAAAATATATGGATTACAATGTACATACAATGTACTTCCAAAATTATTTTGGTGCCTTCAAGATGTCAGTTGTCAGTATGTTATTGAAATTGAATAGAAATGCAACATTTATTCCAAACTAGATACGCGGGGAACACCTGAGTCTTATATGCAATAACTACAAACACATACCTTTAGTACAACTGACAGTTACAAATTGTACCGTACATACAATAAAATGGGTTAAAGTAATGTTCCTGCCATCTGTCCGCTTTAACATATCCAACGTTAAAATTATTTGATTTTATATTTCCACATAGATATGAGATCATTTATTTTAAGTCATAAAAAAACGCTGCTTGTTTTCAAAATACTATAAGTTCATGGCACTTCATGGTATGCTTATTTTGAGTTTTCTATTTAAAACATATTAAAAGTTGATAAGTGTCAATATAAAATCCAGATTTTATATGGAAATTTAAGTGAACTGTTCTAGAACTAGTTCTTCATATAGAACAGGGGTTCTATATGAAGTCTATCACAGATGCATTGCTTCTCCCGAGGACTGAGATGGTCGTCTCATATAAAAGTGAGCTCGCAACCACACCTTTCCACCGAAACGCAAGAACTGCTTCACGCTAGAAATAGGTATGGCGGTGGTACTTCCGCGGTCGAACTACATTGGTTCTACCACCTGGCAAATTCTGGTCGATGTTTGCACATTTTATACACATAACATTGTGGTATAACCACCTACCGACTACATTTACTAACTACAGTCAGCTATTCCTCGCTGATGTCAAGGGATTTGTTCTGCCTGCTAACAGAATACAAACGATTTAATTCAAGTGTTGGCCAGTTTGGTGTCTAAAGGCCCCAAGTTTGTCATACAAATGAAAACATACATGTTTTGTTGTTTAATTAACTAGACAAATACATTTTACATTTAAGTCAGATATTTTAAACTTCATTCGACTAAACCTATGCTAAAAAATAATATTTTGTAAACTGAAACTGTAACCTTTATAACTCTCCAAGCATTTAATAAAAGCACGAGTAAAGTATGGTTATCGACTGCTATAAAGCTAAATGCCTGAAGTCAACAAACGAGTTGTATTTCAATCCACTTTTCAACACAAAACTCAAATAAAAGTTTGACTTCAGCGCCCTGGGAACAATTTTAATTTTATTACGTAGCGACAGAGACTCGTGCTGAGTTGATACGTTTACACGCATGACGGAGATTTCTGCAATGATGATTTGTATTTTTGTTAACAAGCCATCTTTAAGCTTATCTACACTAATGTTATAAAGATGAAAGATTTGTTTTTTTTTTTTTTGTTTGAATTGAATAGGCTCCAAAACTACTGGACCGATTTGAAAAAATATTTTACCATTGGAATCGTATATTATCCCTGATCAACATAGGCTATATTTAATTAGAGAAAAAAAGGGAAAAATTTCAATAATGTCACCCGATGTGTGAAAAAACTACCAAAAAATTCCTTATATTGCTTACGCTGTGGAAATTGTAGACAATAGAGCAGAGTGATGTACTAGAGTCTTATAGAGTACATTAATATCAACGTTAAAGTCCGCGATATCATATGTCTAACTATTACAGTTATGCCACAATAACTGCTTTTTCATCTAAAAATATGCAATAGTAACGTCGCGCCGGTACAAACTAGGCCACATTATTAGTACCAGAGTAATAATATAATCATTATTTAATCATGAGGTATATCAAATATTTATATAATTATGATATATTTATTTGATGTGTGTCGGTTTGTTAACCGACTTCCAAAAAGGAGGAGGTTCTGAATTAAGAAAATAAAAAACGGACGAATTCGTCTGTATTTTTTTTTTTGTATTTTGACCATTTTTTATATTGACTTCAGAACTATGTACTGTGTATGTAAGAAACCAACATATATTTAAATAAATTTTTTTGCTTTTTGGTGACATTGAAGGTGATTTCTGTTTTTTGTTAAAAAAATCTCATTCACAAAAGAACCACTGTTCAGATTAATATAATTGTATGTAAATGTGACCAGTAGTTGTTTCGTGCATGGATGTAGCTTATTTACCTGGTAAACCTGGTCAGTAGCCTATAAGGCTACTTTTGATATAGATATTTGGCACTATTGAAAGAAAGCGACTATTTTTATGTCCCGCAGCGAAGCACGGGTAGTTCAACTAGTTATTTATCATGATGAAACTCTCACATAATAAAATTAAAATTTCTATCGTTCATTTTAAGTTCAATAACAGCAAATTTATTTAGACTGTAGCAGCACACTTATGGCGATCTTCCGCTACTCATCAAGAGATATCGCCACCATATTCTGAATCACGCTATCGGAGTTTTCTCAACATCCTGTATATGTACAAGTTCCGACCAGACTGTGGGATCACGGCCACTCTCGAAGCATATTCAACTCGCCTAGCAGGAGATCTCCGTTTGCCAAATACTTCCCCTGCCATTTAATGTCGGTGCTAAGTACTTTCGATGAGGCAAATGAAGGACACAATCCTTATATGTAATATCTTGCTATATTAGCTCAATTAAGTTGTAAGATAATATTTATGAAAATATCTTATTTTGTGCAAAAAAATCTGATTGATATTTTCATCACATTTCCTTTCATAAAAGCAGAATTTCCATAAAGGCGTTGTTAAAATTACGCGACACAATGTTTAGGAAATACCCTATTACTGTAATTCTATGAACATCATCTTCGAACGTGGATATTATCGTATCGTGCGAAATAACATTTTGTTATAAACGACATGATTTTGTTATTGTTGTAGTCTGCTACGGCTTCATAATATACGAGTATCGTACCGCCGGGTTTTTAAGCACTATAGCTCATTTTGTGTTCTTTTTTTAATATGAAGTAGAATACACAACGCTTAACACTGCTTTTATTAAGTAGAAATACATGTGGTTTTGATAGGTATCTTGGAAACATTAAGGGTTCTACTACCATAATTGTGCTGACTCCGTCCAGGAACAAAAAGTGTTCCCACGTTCTGATCGGTATTCTGATTACATTTTTCTAATAAATATCCTCCATAATGCTATAAAGAAACATGACATGAAATATATCGAAGTAAATGGCGAAAGCCGCAGTCAAACGTAACGTCATGAATAAATAATCCGCGAGGATGTGTGGAACATATGTATTCCATAATTCTCAAAAGACAGCGTTATGCCTTAGAAAGCGTTGAACCCTCGTCTAAAAATATAAATGCTTAAAGTAACTGATAACTGTTTTAAGAAAGAAACATTGCACTTCTTACTTTTATAATACAGTTTCATGAACAAAGGTACTAATGAACATTTAAATTAAATACGATGCAATAAAATGAATGAGTATTGTTGTTGAATGTTCCTTAAAACTTCGCAGTGGCTAGGTTTGATATTTCTTCTTGGAAAGCTCGATGTAAAAATATATAAAATTATTTTATATAAAAAGTCATTAGAATCTTAAAAAGCCAAGCATTGATATTCCTAGAAGAAGTACACACTATTTGATATAAAGTAACATCGTTAAAATAATAAAAAACGTGTGCTTAAAAACGATTGATTACCTTCAGTTTCAGTTCATCGTTTTTGAGCATTTCGTTTTTCGTTTTTATAATGGTATATTTAATTTAAAGCTTTTTTATGAGTTTACATTTATTTCAAGTCATTCTTTCCCCCTTTTCCATGTTTTCTTTTCCCCTATTTACATGCGCCATTTTTTAGATTGCCTGTGGCACTCTGCAAACTGAAAAGATCCTAATTATATGTCATACATACACACGCTCGAATACCATTACCCTATTTCTGACGTAAAAATAATATTTGCCAACCTTAGACGTGCCGCCTTCGCTGCTGCCGGCTCATTATGCCTCTGAAAGGAAAATTAAGAAAGGGACCGTGGCGACCTTCTACTCATCGAGAGAGATGACGTCACCGTATTCTGAAACGCGCTATCGGAGTTTTCCTCACCATCACGCATATATACAAGTTCCAAGCAAAGACTGTCTGAGCACGGCCGCTCCCTAGGCATGATCACCTAGCCTGGTGGGAGATCTCCCTTTGCCAAAGTGGGTGGGCGCCACAGGGACAAAATATTTCCACACAAGTGGCCACAAACATGATAATCTTACATACAATTTTCTCGTTTACAAAAATATAGAGATTGTATGTTCCCTGTCATTATTTACAATCAAATCGTATATTATGAATACTACTTCATATGAAAGGCCAAAGAAGTTCAGATAACACGCGGGTAGTAATATAAAATGTAAGCTACGTGATATATCACATTATATTTAATACAAATAGGTACATCGAATATTCGGCGTCGTCGTGACGTCAAATCGTTGGCGTGGGCTAGTGAGAAACATCAAAGGGGTTGGACATGTTGATGGCCAAATAAAAAATAAATTAAGTAAAACATAGGCACAATATTTTTTAAAAGAGTAGCCGAAAATACAGTTCAATTTGGCGTCCCTAATGATGAAATATAAAACACATCACCCATATTTCTTACGTTAGACTTAACAGGTAACTTAGACTTAACGGTATAATATTATGTATCGCGAATAAATGTACCTGTTTATTTTTTTTTTTGTAATATTCACATTTATGTACATTATTACTATAATTTAAACACACAAAAAAAAACAAAAAGAACTTTACATTACATTACTTTTCGAGTACATTGATACAATGAAGGTAGTTGACAGTTATCACTAACAACAACAACCGTGATTTTTGCCGCCTTATATCGATAAATAATGGTAACCCTTAATAAGCCCGTCACACATTTCGTCGGTTTTTAACTGACTTCCAAAAAGGAAGAGGTACTCAATTCGTCTGTATTTTTATCATTTTGTACTCCGGTCTAAGCAAAACAAAAACAACGACAAAAAAACAGGTTCACAAAAACAAGAAAAAAAATTGTGCGGAGGTTGCCGACCATCGCTAATTAAAACCTTTTAAAAACAAAATTGCGACACAAATAGCATAAGCACCGCCCCTTTTATTTCGTTTTGCTTTTAAAATGGCAGTATTTATTTCAAATGGAAAATGTTCTCAATATTGTTTTGGGTCCTCTTTAATATTCAGTTTCCATAAATATTTTATCTTCTTTCAAAAAGTTGTTAGTATATTTTTCCAATGTATTTTTATTTTATAGCTGTAGTAAAGCTACAATGTTTTGGTTTGGGAGAAAGTCTGCTTACTTATACATGAGGCTTTTCAAGTTCTTAGTTTCTTAGGGGGCAGATGCGTTCTGCAACGATGTTACCTAGTCTCCAGAATACACATTTTGTATTTCAGGTTACATTAAATATTGATCTACAATTTTAGGAACGTGAATCCTAATGGCGTGCACACGTTTGCATTTGTTGATAAACCATTCGAAAAATATATGTATTATAATATTTTACTTGACTATTTCATCGACAAATAGAATATATTGTTATGAACAAAAAATCGTTTTACGTAGTCGGTTTTTTTTTACTGTTTTTAACTATATTAATAGTTTGCTAGGTGGTAGAACCAATGTAGTTCGACTGGGAGAGTATCACCGCCACACCTATTTCTAGCGTAAAGCAGTTTTTGTGTTTTAGTGGAAAGCTGTAGTTGCCGGCTCACTTATATATGAATATATATACTTGTAATTCAAATGATATCTCTACAATACCTATTTTATCTATCTAGAAAGATAGATAAAATAGATATTTAAGTTTTAGATTTGGTTATATGTATTAGTCTGGCAAATACACGGTCTTAGTCGCCTCTTACGACATTTACAGAAAGATACCAATGTAGTTCAACCTGGCAAGTACCACCGCCACACCTTTCTAGCGTGAAGCAGTTCGGCGTTTTGGCGGAAGGATGTGGTTGCTGTATCACTTATATATGAGGCGACCATCTTTACCGTCGAGAGTAGCACCCTTATGTGATCCACGTCAGATAGAGTCCCTGTTGTATTCGAAGTTGCATACTCTACTATACTCCAAGCTGATTTGCTACTTCAGTTTGTTAAAAAAATAAGTCTTCAGTGGAAACAACATATTTGTAATCGTTATAACAAGGACGCTTGATCTATTTGGATAGGTTTATAGACGACATCAAGTATAATATAATCTTTTTTATATAAAATACACTACTCGTTAATTATATAAGCATTATCAATAGAAAGAAGTTAAGTGTCCGTAAAAATAATAACGGCCTTCTGTTTCAATAATCCGGCGTCTTCAGATGATAAAATAAAATGCTAAGGGGAAACGTTAAGTGCCAAAATAATACGATGAAAACAGACTTGAGACATTTTTAATGGCAAAATGAGAATTATGCCGCTAACAGGAAAAGTGATGAAATCTCAAATCTCGACGTGACTTTGTAACCGTTTAAATTATTCTTAATTTACACGGTTACAAAGACATTCGATATTCTTAAGATTAGAGTAAAACAATCATTTAAAGTGCCGTGTGTCGGACTTTTGCTTTAGGTAAATCCGTATTTAAATAAATTCAAAATTCCTGACAACTTTTCCTTTTTGGTCACTTAACTCGAAACATAAAAGGTAATTTTGTTAACCAACTTCCCAAGGGACAGAGGTTCTCAATTGTGTTTAATGATTACTTGCCGATGTCTGGACCAATTTCAATTATCGCAATTTACAAGGTTTTGTTGTGAGGCTTAACCCAAAGATGTTCCATTTTATGAATTTTATAAATTCATTCAGCAGTAGGTATAATCCTGAATGTTTTGATAATTTCTTAGATAAGAATAATATTCTTTAACTGATTGAAAATATTGTTTTTTAATCCAGCGCATTTTTCAATTATATTATTTTTTGCTTTTATGTCTCTTTCAATGAATTTTATCCAATGATCTGATTTATTACATATAGGTTTAATAAATGCTCTGGTTGTGCCACCCAAGGCGGCCGACCCTTCTGTCCGAATACAGGTATCTCCTACTCTTAGTATCATTGAATAACATATCGCAAGTACGCAACTGAATAATAGTTTACTGAGTTGAGTTAGCTATAAGCGTAGTCTGAAAGAGGAACAAGAGATAGTTCTGAATGAAAGCTACAATAGATACGATCGTGAATGAATCAAGCAGTGGTTGGAGCAGATAATGTGTTTCGAACTCAATAAGCTTAGAAGCGCGCCAAGTTACTACTTGTTCGTTTGTCAACTACACGAAGTGAAATTTAGTATATACTCATAGGATTACTAGTCTACACTTTTACTCGTAGTTACCATTTATACAGTATATAAATTATACTTATTATGACATGGTTAACATAGTTAATATAAAATAATGTTACAAAATATACTTATAACTCCCGTAATGGACCCTTTACTGTCCCACTCGGGTCTTTAAAGACACACACACTTTGAAGACTTTTTAAAGAACTTTTAGGTGTGTAAGTAACAAAGTACATTACTGTTAAAAAAGTGATAATTACGTGATAAGTATTTAACTTTAACTATAACTTTGAGAACTTGAGGGTAGATTCTTGAGATTTTAATCTCACATCCCCGATTTGACTTCATTGGTCGAGTTTCAGCACTAGATTTGCCTATAAGCTTAGTGTATCTTATTAAGCTTATATTATCTTTCATGTTGTATCCCTTGGCTCGAGGTTGATGCCAGGTCACGCCTGTTTATACACCAGAGGGATTTCTATCAACAATGCAGCTAAGGGGTCACAATAGTTAGGTCCTAGATATCCTAGATCAACTCGCTTGTGACGCGAGGTTGAGTGCAAATTGGTAAGCGACATTTCCCCAAACTCGTTTAACATAACTAAGTTCCAAGATGGTTTTAGATTGGTATAGTCGAGAAATTGATCCATTTCAATATGTTACGCATCTCACGATATGCGATTCTATGTGACCACGATCCATGTAAATGGATCGAAATATCAATTCAAAAAAGTTTCTAGATCTTTCTCAAACTAAATAGAGTACTAAATAGAATTTGATGATCTTTTTGCAGATCTAAATAGTTTAGTTTACGTTCATGCAAAAGGTTTCCGTATGATATATTTTCAAAAATAGCATTAAGTTCATATAGCGGTTCCACTGAAATGAGGAAATTGACGGTATCTTTGTTTATAAACGTATTGAATTCTAAAGATAACCTAGCGATCGGAATCCAGTATGGCGATAGCATGGATATCACGCTCGCAATCCAAGTGGAGTGGTAACCTTTGAGTAAATTATGTGTGCCAGAAATAGAATAGTGGATTAAACCCAAGTCAATTCTGTAATATCTCCTGGAATGTGGCCTGAATAGTAATAGTAATATAATGAAATAGATCTAAATACCTTATTTATTATAAGTGAGTTAATATGTTAATATTTTTTGCATACTTAAAATATTATTTTTATAATATAATACAGGCATATAATAATAAAATACAGTCTAATAATGTATAACATCAGCTAACCTAACCATGGAAAAGGCGACATAAAAGAAAAGTAATAGTGAGTGCAAAATTCGGAAAGGAATAGCTTATATATAGGATAAGAAACAAAAAAGAAATAAAACAAATAATGAAAACAAAAGAACATTTTATTTCATAAGCCCTCAGAGCCTCTGTTTAAAAATAACATTATTACGTATAATCCCTATATTATACGTAATAATGTTATTTTTAAACAAAATAATTCAAAACGAAAGTTAAAACATCGTGAGCCTAAATATTGATATTTAAATTTACATTTCAAGTCTTTTGTTATCGTTTCTTCTTGAGAGTCCGTGAGAAAATCAGAACTTGTTAGGTGTTTACACCACTCGAGTATAAGGATTTCCTGGAGATTGTTTCAATTTATTTACCTACGTCTATAACGGAACGGAAAATTTTCGAAAATCCACGGAGCAGTGAGCTACGTGGGTAATAGCAGATGTTAACAGGGCTCAACATAGCTAATGTTCGTATTAAAGCCGAGTAACTCATTTACGTTAACTACAAAACGCCGTTGCGTAAGACTACTTTTATGTAATGATCGATCTTATTAAGGACTATAAGGACGAGCAGTGATAGCCTAATGGATGTAACTCGACCTTTCAATCGAAGGTCCGAGGTTCGAATCCCAGACACGACTGATTTTTCTAAAATTATGTGCGTATTAGAATTTAATTATCACTGCTTTACGGTGAAGGAAAACGTCGTCAGGAAACCTGCACAACTGGTAGTTCTCTAAAAAAAAAAGAGTTCTCAAAGTTGTGTGAAGTCTACCAATTCGCACTTGGCCAGCGCGGTGGACTATGGCCTAAAAACTCTCTCACTCTGAGAGAAGAC
>DWNE01010114.1:0-10508 GCA_018249875.1 Cecropterus toxeus
GCCGACTTCGGGACTATGCACTATGTACTGTGTATGTAAGAAACCAACATATATTTAAATTATTTTATTGCTTTTTTGGTGATATTGAAATCGGTTTCTATTTTGTGTTAAAAAGTTTTTTTCTGAAAATAAAATTGCTTACAACGACTGTTATTAATAAAACTTTCTACAATTACCCAGTGATACAATTTTTTTAGCGACCGTGAAGTTGTTGTGGGCCTTATTGGCCCTTGCAGCGTCACTTGGTTCTTTAAGCCGAACCGAAGTTCAGGCGGGACAAGAAGACTGTGAGCTAAAAGGGTGGTATGGTTTTGGTTCCCGTTGCCAGGTTCCCTCGACCTTCCTTCTTCGCTAGAGGGAGGACCGATTGCGGACTCAGCTAGCATGCCGGACATGGCCTTTCACCTCTGCTTAAATAGATATTGCGGCTTATCCAAGGGCACTTCCAGTGAGGTACAAAAGATGCTAAAATCAGAAAAGAACCGTTTATAATTCAATTTCATTTGAGTCGACAGGAATGTCCCACATTATGAGGAATTCTGGACATTATAACATAAAGCTCCACCTCCATTTACAAAAATTGAATGTAGGCGTTGACTATAAATAGATTACTGAGCACATCGCCTCGGAACGAAAATGTATCACTCTATTGAAAAAATCATAAACATCGAGGTGGGTATGTGGGGAACAGGTGCAAATGACGTAATAAGTTTCTAGGCAAAGATTAAAGAGAGAAGTAGGTACAGAAAATCTGTAACGTAATCAAATCTTACAGAAGGGGGGCACTGGACCTCTAGTCGCTGATACTACCGTTGAACGGAATAAAAGGTGCTAGAACTGGTATGGTTCAAATGGGAAGATACCTTCCACCTCGTATTACTAGCAAGACACAAATCTGCATTTCATTTATACAGTATGATTTCTTGCTAACGTATATGAATATGAGACGGAATCAGGAATGGTAACTTATCTATAAAGAGTTTAAGAAAGAGCCATCAACCTATGGAGTAACTACTTATTATGAGATGGACCGTTTGCTTAATATTGTTACCATATTGCAGTAGACTATAAGAATAATTAATGCACTGCTGAACTATATCTAAAAAGATGTGGAAAGGTAAGGACAACACTAAGACCAGTGTTCCCAACCTGTAATTAGGTAATTATCGTACGACTGCCAAAAAATTATCGTATTTTGAATAATTTGTATCAAAATTATCGTACAAGTACAATGTTAACCTCTTAATACCCATAACACAGAATGTAAAATTATCATACGATTAAGTATATTGTACTATCGTACATCGTACGTTACTATCATAGGTAAATACTAATATACTAGAGTTACTATGAAATTATCGTACGTGTACGATAATTATTGTAAGGTTTAAACACTGCACTAGACTCTCTTTAACCTTGGGGTAGCAATTCTTTTGCTGCAGAATTGAAATCTATTTAGAGCCGACTAGAATTATCAATGGGGCTGTTACTACATGTATCAGGTAGATTACAAGTTCGTTTTGCTATACCATATATAACACGCGATTTCTATTGAAATCGCATGACCTTTAAGCCCACATTTATATCACGTTAAGGGTTGTATGACGTAGGTCCTATTACCCACGTCATGACCCTTTACTCGTCATCAGGATGTGTAGGCGAAATGTCCCGTAGATACAATAAGTAGATAATTGTAATTATGTAAGTCTGCTCTTTGAAAGAAAAGGTCAAATATCTTAGAAACATAAGTAATCTTGTAATGTATGTAGTTCATTTTAAATATAACTTATAGCTTCCCGTACGATACATGGCGAAACATGCATCTGGATCGAATAAAATAAGTCCATTTGTTAGCAACCACCCAGACAAAGTTGGATGCAGTGGGTGTAAAAGAATTTGAATACGCGATGCTTCACACATATTTAATTACAGACCTATCTATCTGCGAGTATATATCTATTGCTGCATATTAAATAATATCATAATTGTTTATATGGTAGACAAAAATTGAATAGAAATGATAATATTGTATCGTAATTTCGAAATCACTCTCATATTCTTATCACATACGCTTTTTGGCACGATACTAAAATATCAAATTTAGTGTTACTACGTAAAAAATAAAAATGTGCATACAGCAGAAAATTCACGATGTTTTGAGAACACAATAAGTATTGATATGATAAATAGTTCTTTTACTGAAAATGCTCAATATCCAGGTAAACACTTATATGATTCTAAGTATTATGAACCGATACAGGCAACTATAAATCAAGAAATGTTTTCGCCTAGCCTTTCCGCCTAACTACAATTTGATGGACGGTGACGATACGATTTAGATGACACCCGCGACCTAGAAGCCTTTTCAGACTTTACTGAACTTTTTTCCAAAAAAAACTGCTGTAGTGAATACGCGCCCTGATAACCCACGAGCGTAGGAAAAAGTTGCATTTTTTATTCCGTGTCGGGTTTCAAATAGATACGCACGTTGAAAAGGTTGGCCGGACTAGACATTTCTATTTAGTAAATCTTCATCGCTATTGGTCGTGCTTTATGTACCTCAATAAAAGTCTTGGACCTTAAATAATATTTATATGTATGTAATATTTTTGATAAAGCAAATAATTAAACAATATACTCATCCTTCATAATTCTATTAGTCTTTTTTTGATAATAGGTGTTAATCACGAAAGGCAGCGCAAGTCGATGACATGATGGCGGTATTGCATGGAGAAGTGGTTTATGCATTTCTAGGATTTTATATTTATCCTAATTTTACTTAAGCATAATATTATTTTAGCAAAGTATTTACATAAAAATAACCGGTCATTGCTTTTGTGATTTTGTTTGACACCCCTACTTTATGAGAAAGTTTGATATTATTTGGAGTGATAAGTAAAGTTTGATATTATTTGGAGAGTTGAAAATACACAATACTTTATTTTGCATGATATGGGATTCAAGAAGTTTCCTCGTAATCATGTTGTGTAATAAATATTCTATTATTACCTACCAAGGTCGGGGGTGGTATAATATATAGGTTTGGCAACTTTTCTTTTGCTTCTCAAATTGCAGAGACACCGTTGTTAAAGTTTATCTAGCTTTCCGCCTTTTTTTACCTTTTATAGCCAATGTTCCTTAATCGCCGAAAAAAAGGTGGCAACCCAACTTTGTGATACGTAATTTTGTTTTTGCAAACTGATTGTTAACGCTACACAACGCCATCTACCCTTTCATGCTTACATCGTATACTTTATAAGGCAAGTCTTCAGCTAACTACATGTAAACGCCCTCTCGTGATGAACCTGGTAAACAATTTAGTAAAGTACATCATCATGTTAGAACGTAGTTCCACTTTTATACCAAGGATAGACAAAACTATGACGCCAAGAATAGTTATTTTTAGCCAAAAATAGACATATTAATTAAATCTCATGTGTGAAACACAACAACATAGCTACTATCGATTTTTTAAAACTTTACGTAATATTTTATCGAGCTGGTATCATCTCGATATTATCTAATAAGTACATATTGTGTACTTATTAGATAAGAGTTAATTAATTCAAAAGAATATTCAATTTTATATCTGATAGCAATTTATCATTATAACAGTTGCGAAGAATACGTCCGTATTCCTTTTTTTTTCATATTTATGCATAATGCAAATACAGCAAAAATGATATAAGGAAAGAATTAAATTTGAATTATTTGTTTGTAAATTACGAGTAGAAGGCTATATTTAATTTATTCTTTGCATATCAGATCAGTGGGTACAGTAATCTGCGCTTCTTAGTTTTTTACCTCGAATATACAGGCTACACTTCTATTTCTTTTCTTAACTATTTTAAATTCCCATTTCTGTCGTCTGTTATACAGATTAAAAATTCCCGTAATTTGTGTTATTTCCGACGGGGCTCAGCCGGACTGCAAAAACAAAACGTGACATGAATACGTTCGGGAAACACCGCCAACTGCCGCCGACGACTGTTTCTGTTTAACTGCTCTCTGCTTTCGTGTTCGCAATTTAATCGCCGAATTAAAGGCAAAGTCTACGTGGCAAGATCTGTACTTGATGAAGTTGGGTAGAAGTTGTTCTGGATTAAATATATTATAAGAAAATAGGCCAAGTGAGAATCGAATTCGCACACGAAGGGTTCCGTACCATTATCTATGGAAAACGACAAAAACAACACGTTTGATGTATGGGAGTCCCCTGGAATATTTATTTTATTCTGTTTTTAGTATTTGTTGTTACAGCGACAACAGAAATACATCATCTGTGCAAATTTTAACTGTCTAGCTATCAAGTTTCATGAGATAGAGCCTAGTGACACAGACGGCCAGACGGACAGCGGATTCTTAGTAAAAGGGTTCCGTTTTTACCCTTTAACAGAACCCTAAAAAGGAACCTAGTTTTGTCCATGAAATCTGATAAATTTCAAAATAAACGTTTTTATTTTACTTATTGAAAATTGAAGAAGCCTAATTCAATTACTATTTCATCTAGTTAAAACCGTTAACTAATTAAATTTAGGATTTATATGACCTTTAGAGAATAATTTGCGTACAATTCCTAGGAAATAGAATTCCTTGAAAAATCAGTCATGAAACTTATTTCGCTTCATGCCTGAAATCTGGAAATTCTCGTCAATTCTCTATTTACAAAGACATGGTTTGAAAGTACTAAGTATTACAAAAATAATGCTAATTATTACCTTTAAGGTTTCTGAAGACCCCATAAGTTATCAGTATATCATATTACGAAAATCCGTGTGAGCCGCTAACACCAACAAAGCAAACTATGGATCCCAAAGAATATAACTTATCAAAATTTATTTTAATTTTAAATTTAGTTTCTAAACCCATAATCTCAATACATATATTTATTACAAATACATATTTGTCAATATATCTGTCATGATTTTAAATTCATAATAATGAGCTTAGAACACCAGTTATTAATATAATACCATAGCAATAGCAAACGTTTATTCAATATAAACTTGAATAGACAATTCATACATGTTATTATTGGTGTATTGAGTATAAATAAAAAGCCTTTTGTTGTATGCCTACTGCCTGTATCTGAGCTCTATACATCCGAGGCGCCCTTCTGTTTCATAAATCAAAGTAATGGTTTCCTTTACTTCGTCGTTCGAAGACGAAAACCGATGAAAAAGTGACAATCGCTAAAAAGTCAGCGCATAACATAAGTACTGGCCTCAAGCCAACGGTTGTACATTTTATGTTTTAGAAATAACGGGGTATATTTCAAACTGATATGAACTGACCCTTACCACCAATTATTTAACACAATACTCCAAGTAAAGCAGGACATCTACGACGACTATAATTACTGATTAATGTTAAATATGTGCTTCTTTTATATATTCTAAGATTAGATTGCATATCTGCATTACTAAGACGAAACAGTTTAAATGAATAATTCTAAATAATTGAATGCTTTAAACAACACTCTATATCTACTCCATTGTATTTCTACTTTTAACGAAATCTATTGAAAATCAAGTTATCAGGCTTAATTTAAGCAATTTAATTAATGCCGATGAGTTTAAGCTAACTGATTTTTATGACATTTTCAAAGCTTCGGAGCTGGAATGTCCGTGCTTCGGAACTTTTGTAAAGCTGGCTAAGCTAGTCCAGTAATTAAAGACAATGGTTAACATTTATTTAAGTAGATACTACTCATTAATCGTAATTAATGGTCTTATTAAGATGGGGTAAATCATACAAAGGGGTAAGTAGATATCAAGTCGAAAACCTAATACCTAAATATGAATATTCGCTCCCTATTCTGAAAGAAAGTTTCAATATCTGGTGAACATTAAAACGGCGTTGTGTGTAATTCAGCGCAAATAAAACCGCGCGATAAACCTAGTCTAAAAGTAAGTAAAACCGATCTTTAGAGCTCTCACCTTGTAGAGGTAAATAAAATTATGCCGACGGCGACGGCAACGTGCGCATAACAGCCGTCTTGTGTGTAAACTAAAACAAGCTTTCGCGGGGAAAAGTTGCAAACTCCCCGAGGAACATAAGTAGGGAACGTAACATCTACGTGTGTTTATAGATATGCCTTATATTTTAGGTACCAACATTTGTTCATTTCCATGTCCTCATTATAACTTGCTTACGTCTTAAAAGTTGGTACGTTGCGCTAATTTTTACGAGAGGTCAAGGCCAATCGCCCGGTTGGAGTCACGAATGCGGCAATGCGGCTTTGTCAGTTGTAAGAGTCGCATTTCGGATTTGTTCGCTATTGGGGCAATCATCCACGATTAGCATATAAACAAAGAAATAGTGATAATTTCGTTAGGCTAGCTTAAAAACAGAAACACATGGTATAGTAGGTACATGCGCACTGGCGGCGCCGCAAGTCAATATCCTCCCCGTCCCGCCCCAGCGACGCGCCGCCATGACGCGGCGAGGCCTAGTGCGATGACAAACGTGGTTAAGTTAAGAATTTATATTTTTGACCTGGATTAAAGATTTTTTAAAAGTCACAGCAATTACAAGGTTGTAATACATATTTTGACTATCTAGAAATAAATATTTAGACTCCCTGTCGTGATCTTGAACTTGTTGAATTAATATGTTATAATAACATTATCAATAAACGATTCTATTATTAATAAATTAATTGTTACTTTCATTAACACCGATATTAATCGATTGATAAATAGGTATTTAATAGATGTAAGTATACATATACATAATAGATAGATGTAAACAGTGTTTTACGTATTATTACTTTTAACAATTTAGTACTTACTAACATTACGCGCATCCTTTCAGTCTTTATTTTTTATCGTGTATGTCAGTAACTGTTTATTACGTTTTAAAATTATTATAAAAATAAAAAAGGTTTCTTTCATCGATACAAGCAAACCACTTAAATGCTAAGTTACGTTACTTCGCCGCTCGGGCTCAAGTTAGTTGTGAGTTTGGCCGCTAGAGTGGCGGATCTCGAACCAGCTGGTCGGTTTGACAGCACTCCGTGCACGTCGACCGGTCCGACCGGCGGCCGGTGCATTCCACGCTCACGTGTTTACAGGATAATGCTTCGATTTTTGACCCGCGACATTCCTAAACAACTTTTACATAACTCGTGAAAGTTATTACTGTCTGCAGAAGTGATCCGAACGGCAAGAAACAATATAATAACGATACTATCTGTGTTTTGTTTTATTAAATAGCTCAGTTCCGTCGTATTGTGTGAAAAGTAATAGTATTGTGTGCGTATGAGAACCTTTCTGTGATATTTCGGTTGTTCGCTTTTGAATCGCATTTGGAACATTTCGCTCGGGATATCCGCTTGTGATTAATCAGTTCTGGTGAGTAACGCCGCAAGATATTATTGTTGAACTCGATAATTTGTTAAGGTCTTCGCACGTTGAAATATTTAGAGAACAGTTGAATACCCTCATAAGACGTTCCGTGCTTTTTAGTTGTACAATAGCTTGTATTGTTGTACAAAACATACTCATCTATTTTAATTCTTAGTTGTGTATTATTTACGCTTATTGTGAACCTCTACTTTTCACTTATTAACCAATTATCTCCAAGATGTCGATTATTACTTAAGACACGAATTTTATAAAATAACAGGTAAGTTATTACCGTAAATTAGCTATTTTTTTATTACTTGAGATATTTTTACAATGGAACAACTTTAATGTTTAAAGCTTTAACGCTTATGCGTAAAAAGTGAACATAAATATGAAAAATATTAATGATATTTTTCAATTCCATGTAATAACCACCCACCTGCATCATTTAATCAACGACATTACACAAATACCTTTACGCATTCATTTACGCATTATTTATTCGTTACGCATCGCTTTTTTCGTACAAATAGCTTATTATATTAGCAACTAGTACTAGAATATATTATTGTATTTCTAAAAGTAGTAATAGAAATAATGAAATAATTCGACACTATATTTTTTAATATGAATTTTAAAATGATTATGATGAAAGTAATATTTAAAGTAAAGTAAGTAAGTAAAGTACTTTAACTCGGGTATAATATCAGGTACGAAAAAAAATGAAAAAAAGAACCTTTTTACGTTTTACCTTGTCAGTTTATCCTTCCTATTGTTGATAAAGCAAATTTGATTGTATTAAAAATTCAAAAATCTTTTTTACTGTACGTGTTTTACGAACTTTTAGTAATCTGCACAACCCTATTTTTTTCCAAAAACGCTTACTTTATTGGATTACAACGATAATAATGAGGTCAATAAGGGCAATATCGAGCCGTAGTGTAAAGCCAAATTTATTTTAATCTATACTACAAATTAATGCGCAAGGTTATTAGGACAGTTTTAATTAATACATAGTGTATGAAAAAAAGCAAAAAAATAGCTTCCAATTTTAGCTTTAGCCTTACACCCGCATCGATATTACCCCTAACTCTATAGTTTCCTAAATCCTTAAGCTCCAGTGTACCGTTAAAACGATAAAACGGATATGATCCATTTCTCCCAGTTTCCAGCTACATTCCGCTACTAGATACACAGCGATATATCTTACACAATTTGACACTTTGTAAGATACATGGTTTACCCAAATCCGGTTTGAGAAACTTTCTCAATAAAGACCTTGTAACGATGAGCCAAGGATCAACTGAGGGATCACAATTCTCTAACAATGTAAATGCACCTCAGGTAGGGTCGGTAAGACTACTTTGAATTCGCCGATAGTTAGTTTAGTAAGAGACAGGCTGTGGTATAATTTCGGCCTCAGGCGGTTCGCTTGCGTTCTGACCGCCTTGTATTGAAATAGAATATTAAATAACTTAATAAACTAAAATATTCAGGGCATTTAAGACATTGTTATATCATGTTCATAATGTTAACGCTGTTTATTGCTAACAAAAAGAATTCACGCACATTATTAAAACCTCAGACTCTAAATAAACGCTTAACATACTTGGGTAGTTATCTTATCGTTATTTTGATTTGAAAGTCAAATTTTAAGTAGAGTTAAATTTCAAGTTTAACAATAAAATTACACCTTGATTCATCTGCGGTACTTAGGGAACGAATCCGTGCTAGAACTCATTTCCATCTGGAAATATTTGGAATGTTCGTACAAGATTGCTAATTTGTTAAAAAAGTAAGTTCAATATCAATAGTTAGAGCTATACAGCCAGATAAGGTTCAATCTGAACGATGCTCGAGTCTAAGCGTAGACCAGTTTGACGGCGTTCGGATTATGCCGAGAATATTATGACGTCATTCACGGCCTCACTAGAGTGGAGTATCACGCGACGGAACACTAGACTTCGTTGATTTATAAGGGCTGCATCAAATACGTGAAAGCAAACTAGTGCAACCAATCCATTTATTTTGTTGTAAATATAGATCTGTTTCTAACTTTAAATAACATTTCATGTGTTCTTTAAAGTACCTATATCAGTTCTAATTAAAGCTTATCTTCCTCATCTACAATCAATATATCAATTCCTCGGCTCACTTTTATATGAGGCGACCATCTTAATCCTCCGGAGTAGCAACGCATCTGTGATCGACTTCAGATAGAACCCCTGTTTTATATGAAGTTGCTCACAGGTGTCAATGGGTGGCAGTAACCACTTACCATCATGTGAGCTGCATGCTCGTTTGTTACTTCATTCTTATAAAAAAAAATACAAGCCTGGGTTACTACCCAGGCTTGTATATGAGGAAGATAGATGGAGATAACAGATCAGTGATCTGCAACGTTAAGCAATGTCCGGCGCGGTCAAGAGCGGGATGGGTGAACGCTGTAAGCTAAACTACATGCGTTTTTGATTTCGAAGGATGTGCAACTGTCGGTGCTAGTTATAATTCAGTAGCAGTCATTAAACCACGTCGGCGGTTTTAAGAACGCGTTAAAAAATCCGACCTTCAAACAGAATACATAAATGGGTTACATAGATAAACATCCCACTTTCATCTATGCTTTGCTACATTATTACGATTGAACATCCGATACAACCGTTACATCGGTCTTGAGTGCTACTTTTTGTCCATTTTCGAAACGTATCCGGTATGACTAGAATGAATTTAATAAGTTTTTTCGTACGCACCACTCGCAAATGAACAAGTAGTCCGCTGGTAATAGACAGCGATTCGGTCAATTGACGTCTCGTTAATGAAATTGAATCATTTCTTATTTGATTATTTTTGCCTTAACCGTATGTATGTTAGTGTAAGGAAAAATATTGTGTCAATTTTTATATGCCATTCGTAGGCCTATGGAAAATAAAGATATTCATTTCATTTCATTTGGTACTGTATGCAGCAGCTATCTGGTTTAAAGGGGGCGTTGTGGTAAATAAACATGTAATAAACAAGATGGTTAAAAAATACAAAATATTACAAAGAAAAAAGACAAACTCGCTGAGTTTTTTGCCGGATTTTCTCAGTTGTGGTCGTGTTCCGATCCGGTGGTAGTGTAAGAAAAAATATTGTAACTGACAATTTGTAAGTGCCCCC
>DWNE01010115.1:0-10507 GCA_018249875.1 Cecropterus toxeus
GGGGGGGGGGGCACTCATTTTACTGCTTTGAAAGGGCATAGCTCTCAAACTATCGACTTTGAGAAAAAAGGTTTTAGAAACTTCAATGTTATTTTTGAAGATCTTTCTATAGGTAGATACCCCACGCGTGTAGGTAACATGCAAAAATAATTTTTGAGTTTTAGTTCCATGTATGTACCCCATAAATTTAATATATTTTTTTATTTTTGTACATAATTCGGAAAGCGGTTAACAGAATATACTTACCTACTAAGTTTTATTTCTGTAGTCTTAATAGTTTCAGAATAAAGTGGCTGTGACATACGGACAGACAGACATGACGAATCTATAAGGGCACCGTTTTTGCCATTTGGCTACGGAACCCTAATATGCAAGGCATTTTTTATTGCTACATTGCTACATAACAATAAATTTCTAAACGTTGTGACCTATATCGGTACCATTTGTCACGAATGCTTTCATAATAAAGGTCATCCAAACGTGAGAGGAGGCATTATGTCACGTTCAGGAAATAGCCATTACATCATGCTAAGGAGAGAGCATTCCATTTATTGGACTAATGACGCGGGTAATGAGTGCAGGACATGCGACGATTTGGGATCTTACTCATAAGTGAAACGCTGTTTTACGATTTAGGTTTTTAAGGCGCACTTTCATGATTGCGCAAGGTGTATGAAAATAATGTAAAAAAAAAATATATATCAAACAATAAAAAAATTAATCTTTAAATTTATAATAGCATAAATTTACAGCTAGTGGTCAATATAAAATTATATTTTATTCTAATTTATTATAAGTAAAGAGTGTATATATAAATAAAAATACTTTTGTTTTTTGTACAAAAGATATCACACTGTATTTTTATTGTTTCTTTGTGACGGTGTTGATTTTGACATTGAGTTGCTTAAGCGTCGTAGCATAGATTGATATGGTATACTAAAATTTTCCTGACGAATTTGTCATTTCGCTTACTATCTTGCTTGTCACGTCACTTGTAAGAGTAAAGGCATTCTGATATTCCAGCTCTATTTACTTGTGAACAGTAAATCAATTGTGTTTGACCACACTGATTGGAATTATTTGGAATCATTGGAAATGCCGTATACCATCTGAGTAAAGTTTTTTTTATTTGAAATATTATTTATTGAGAATGTAAGGATTAAGCAGCTACATCACGCCTAAAAGCATATGAAACCACTAAGCACAACTAATATCTGAATAAAATTAGAACTCATATGCTTATTTCTATATATAACATATATCTCAGTTACCTCTTATTTATTTCTAATAAAATTATCTCAACGGAATATTAGTGACGCAATTTTTAATCACTTAATTAGCTATTTAATCATCTGGCGTCTCTAGAACAATGAAGTAATTACTTAGACATAATCTGCAATTAGACGTCTAGTTGTTAAAAATAGAGTAAATTGTTTGGAACTAGACGTACCCCGCGGTTTCACATGCATTTAAGAAAATTGTAACATAATTTCAAATTGTAAAAACATGATAAAGTAGACAGATTTTAATAGAGCAAAGAGATTACAAATTAAAAAGATATAAAATCAATAAATCCATGCAATTCCAAACACACGGACAAAAGTTCGATAATCTTACTAATATTACAAATGCGAAAGGTTATCAGGATGTACTTTTTAGTAATCCATTGGAATTGGATAAAATTTGTCACAAACATAATTATTGTCCCATATTAACATATAGGATATTTTGTACCGTAGTTCATGGCCAAGTAAGCTGAGCCGCGGGAAAAAGCTCATTATAGATATTTCCGACCGTGCCAAAGAAATAGAAATAAATACAAACAGACATATGTACATACATACGCTCGAAAAACATTACTCTCCTTCTGACGCAGTCGGGTGAAAATAGGAAGCGATGTGCTTTCATTTTCATTAATTATATTGATACTAGCTGACCCGGCAAACGTGTTGCCATATAAATTATTTCTAAGTAATTTCTAGTGTAGGCAAAAAATAACTAACTTATTGTAAGTGTGTAAGGATTGATTGATCAGTTATCGACCGGGGATGAAAAATATTTGAATTACTGAAATGGCTATTAAAAAATAGGGGCTTGTGATAAAAGGGTAAAAATTTAGGGTTGTATGATGTATTAATGTAGTAATGTAATAAAAAATGTCTAAAAATTTAAAAAAAATGTTAAGGGTGGACAACCCTTATCACTAAGTAGTATGAAAAATAGATGTTGACCGATTCTCAGACCTACTCAATATGCTCACAAAATTTCATGACACTCGGTCAAACCGTTTCGGAGGAGTACATGAACGAACATTGTGACTCGAGAATTTTATATAGGTATAACATGTTTTATTGAGCCATTTAAAGATGCAACTCGATTATTTAAAGAACATACGTAAAAACATAATTTTCTATTTTCATGACAGTCATTGTTATGTATAGTGTTTCTAAGAATTTAATGCAATATTTTAAAATGTTAGTAAAGTTTCAGGAACCTATCTTTTTATAGTTATTACTCCCATTCTATTTATTTACAAATTTTACATGAGATTTTAGGAGCTTATCGTTTTATTAGTTCTTTTACGACCCGCGTGGCAGAGTGGTCACCATACCGATCTGATACGCAGTGGGTTCCGGGTTCGATCCCCGACCAGGCAAATATCTAAAGTTTAGATTCTGTACTGGGTCTGGCTGTTAGTGCATTAGTCTTTGTGTGGCCATGATACCCGCAACACAGGAGGTAATACTAGTGTGGGGCTATGAGTGTAGAAAGCTTTTTTTACATATCGCAAATTTTATTTGCATCAATAACCACACAAATTTCATCATTTTTAAGTTAAAGACATAGTTTAATTCGTATTACATTATTTTAGAATTGACATACATAGTGCTTTTATTCCATTGTGGATAATTGACCTTTAATATTTGTACAGTATTCATTAAAAAGAAGAAAACTAAAAGCATTGTTTAATTTTTACCAGGATCTCCTGTAAATTTTGCATTTTTGGGTCGTCTTATAATTTTTGCAAGGTAGCGATATGTTTTAATCAAAAATAAAAGTCGAATTGAGAACCTTCTTTTTTTGGAGTCCATTAAAGGTAACGGAGTTATCAAAGCCACCTCTATTTCTAGCGTGGAGTGGTTTCGTTGGACGGGTATGGTTGCAGGCGCGCTTATATGAGGTGACCATCACTGAGATGGACTTAATATAGAAGCTGTTCTATATAAAGTTGCTTACAGATAACCATGGGCGATAACCATTTACAGGTGGACTGAAATGAATTTTTTTTTTTTTTGCATAGGCCTACGGGAGCACTTACAAATTGTCAGTTACAATATTTTCTTACACTACCGCCGGATCGGAACGCGACATTAAGATCCGACAAGAAACTCAGCGGGTTTGTATTTTTGTTTGTAAATAGGTATATCTTACTTTTTCCTTTTTTTAATGATTTGTATTATTATATATTATATATATATTGTCGCAAAAGCGAATGAATTATAAGAAAGAAGTAGCAAACGAGCATGAAGTACCTGATGGTAAGTGGCCACTGCCACCCGTAGACGTCTGTAATCAACGCCAGATAAGATCAAAGTCTTACCTTTACACTAGTCACATCGTTAAAAACATTAAAAGAAAAAACCAGACCCCTTAAAACGAAATGTGTGTTCATAATGATACATGTTTAATTTAACGCTTAAAAATATGACTTTTTGTCAAAATAGTCAGGTAGAAGTATTACAATATATATTTTTTGGACTATTTACTAGCTTTCATTTGATATCCATATTGTCGTAATAGTAAGAAAAAATCGTCCCCCCCCCCCTTTTCCTCTATTTCCAGGCCAATTTTAAAAATTATATAACCTCTGATCTATACAAACAGAAGCGATTCCAATGATATGTCACACGTCACAATCCGTCAAGCCGTTTGGGCTGTAGCGCGTGCCAAGAAATGGACATACATAACACAAACATACACACACCTTTCAGACCAGAACATAGCAGCGCATAGCACTGCTGTTATAAGTCTGAAATAATTATATCTTACTTCAATTATTTTGAATCTTTGGAACTGATTCGGTAATTATTCGGCGTCGACGCCACAAATAGAATCCAGCAAGTAGTCAATCGTACAACCGAAACGATTCGTAAAACTCGTTAGTTTATTTTTCTAGCGCGCATAGGAAACCACATACCGATATTTCCCGTAACAGAGGCGCTCCGGCTATCGGACCGTTAAATATTTACAGCGCGGTTTCAAACACGTGGCTCCCCTCCAACGAACGAACTAACCGATGGGCCACGAAACGCTCCAAGCGTTAGTCGCCTCGCGCTGTAAGCTTTAGCGTATAGCCAGCTCACTTATCATGCAATCAGGCGAGCATCTTAGTCCTTAAGAGTAGCAACGCATCTGTGATCTACTTCAGATATAACCCCTGTTCTATAAAAAGTTGCTTACAGATGTCCATGGGCGGCAGTCACCACTATCAGGTGGACTGCATGCTCGTTCCCTACTTTGGTGTGATAATAAAACAAACATGCGCTCAAAGCATCATTCGCTTGGCGCTACAAGCTTCAACGTTAAGCGTTACAAACAAATGTATATGTCCGATCGTATAAAGCTACAAAATATCGCTGTAAATTGTAGAGAATTTAGCTAAAATTCGCTCAACGTTGACAGTTACAGCGCCAAGCGCGTTTCGTGGCCCGCGGATAATGCCTTAAATAAGCAAGCGTTAGACCGGGTTATAGGAAAATTTAATTTGGAAAGTAGAGCTAGGCAAAACAGCTGAAAGGGTTGCGCTTGGTACCCACTAGAAACACGTTTAGTCGCATTTCGAAACCTCAACAAACATGTTGGAACTATCTAAATTTCGGTATGAAAAGCTTTGACAATTTTCTCCTCTTCAGCGGACTTTACATGAAAGGGGGAAAATTCCATATGACTTAGAATATTGCTATATCATTAATACGAAGAAAATTAACGATCATTGTTACAGCGTCAAAATGCAGTCCGCCTGATGGCAAGTATTTTGCCGCCCATGGATAAGTCGCTGCTTGCATACATGTGCAGATACATGGATCATGGTCACAGTTTCGCCGTGACGACGATCCATGTAATTGGGTCGAAATATCGGCGAAAAGGTATTTAAAAACAACACATATGGTGAGTACCCGTAAAATATTAAAATGTATAAATTCCGCGATAATATTAGTCTTAATCATATAATCCTCATTCTACCACCATGTAAATTACTGTACCTAATGAAATGGCGCCCTAAAGTATCGACTGTGGCTTGTATTTATGTACGCTTCCGTGGCTCATGTTTATGTGCGCTTCCGAGCGCATGTAAAGCCCTCGTCCCTGTTGCTAGATAGCAATTATTAAACTTAGCCGTAAGTATTATGAATGATTTAAGACATCTGACACAAAAAAATGGAATGGCCGAAATAATAAAAAGAAATAACTTTTTTTACAAGCTTTACATTAACTTGCAATGTTTGTAATTGATTAGGTCTAATCTTGCAAGCTAAATGCGACCCACTTCAGTGTCCGATTTACCTGAAATTTATATATCTTTTGACCGGTATCTATTGCTAATAGTAACCATAGATCTAAATTATTACTCAAATTAAAACCAGCCACCTAAAATTATACTCTAATTAGCAAGTAGCTTATAGTTTCCTTCACCGATAAACATTACAGCAGCTTGCTGTAGTATGCTTCAGACCCCCCAAAGTTTTAGGAGACCTGTGCTCGGCGACAAAACATAAAAACCAGTCAATTACGAGTCGGACTGGTGCACGAAGGGATCCGTAGCATTATCCATAAAAACACGTTTGTTGTATGGGAGCCCTTAAATATTTACTTTAATTTGTTTTTAATATTTGTTGTTATATCGGCAACAGAAATACATCTTCTGTGAAAATTTGAACTGGCTAGCTACCGCGGTTCGTGAGATACAGCCTGGTAACAGGCAGACGGGCAGACGTGCAGCGAATCTTAGTAATAGTGTTCCGTTTACCCTTAGGGTACAGAACCCTAAGAAAAGGTTACAGCCACAAACAAAACACATCAGTTGCAAGCATTTGAAATTATAATTGTATCAACCACGCCTTCGATTCAATCTGTGTATGCAATGATCATAAAGAATAATCACGTGTGGGTTGCACGACCTATGTATATGCGATTGATTACGTATCCTCATTTAATTAGCGTGTAGTGTCAAGTCATTCTGTACTTCAATACGCCTATATATAATAGTTTTCCTGTGAATAAGATTTGTTTCTTATGCGTTTAGTGACAATTGCACAACTTTTTCTCAAATAGTGTTTAAAAAAACGTGTCGATCTTAGTCATAAAGTAAGACCGGAACCCTATTTCGTCTTGATTTAGTATGTCCATAGGTAGCATAAAATTTGAAAAAGAAATTATAAGGAAATCTACACCATTCAGAGCGGGTACTTTGAAAAAAATCAAAGTAGTGTTGAATCAAATTAATTTGCACGTGTCCGGCGTGGTGGACTATGGCCTCTTATCATTCTGACCAAAAGCAACTAGTTGAAGATCCACAGAGATGATATAATGACAGTAATGTCTATAGTTTAGACATTAATATATAAATAATAAATTATTTAATTCATAAACAACTGATGAAGCCCACAGGCAATAAGGAACGCTTTCCACCGGGTAGACTTCACGATTGTTTACCATTCCCTAAAGTATGATATAAAAGGCTATGCCACGAAAGTGTTACCGTGAATATTCTTTCTATTCTAGTAATAAATCGACCCATTCTTTACTTATTTGGGGCGAACGTAGAAATTACGACACTGAGGTACCCCAAAACCTGCCCTAAAACGTCATATCCCTTGGGCCTGATCCAATTTTGCGAGTACGCTAAATAACATATTAGGCTACAGCGGGACAGCCTAAGGCCGCTTTTCCACCACCGTTCAAGGTAGCTAAGACGTGTAGGAGGTCGAACCTAAGCTACTAATTTATGCTAAGCTAACTTAAGCTAAGCAAGAAAATTATACGACGATAATGTGACAGCTACGTCTGTCGGGATCCTTAGCTCGCATCCAAAGTCCAATCTTTAGCTCCCTTCTTTCCTTTTAAAAAATACATAGCTGTGGCATATGCCAATAATCTTCTTTTTTCTACGGCGCTATAACTTTTGCGGGCCTTTGCCCCTTAAACGATTTTTGCCACTTAGCTTTATTCATAGCTTCCCTCTTCCAAGCTGTTTTTCTGTCCATGATCTTGAGATCTTCTTCCACACAGTGCTTCCAGCACTTCCTGGTTCTTCCTATGGGTATTTTCTGTGCAGGATCAGTCATTGATGATTTTAAGTGCTCTAGCACCGTCTATTCTATCTATATGTCCGTTCATTACGGGTAATTCAGCTCAGCTAATAAAAAAAATAAGCAATCGACACGTATTTATAGCTTAGCTTCCTCATCTCTAATGGGAAGACAGCCTAAGCCTCTTTGTTATGTGGGATAGCAGGCGGACGTAAAACAACAGGTGAATTATTCAGAGCGACCAAACCTACTATTTAAAAAATAAACATGTTGGAATTGTACAGTACGTGTATAGGTACTTGAGTTGGCACGATACAATATTATTCGGTAACTCAGTAAAAAGTAATAGAGATGATTGTACTGTTAGAAATTAATAAAAAGAAGTATTACAATACCCGTATGTAAATAACAAATATTCGCTTTTAGTCCAAATACAACGGTGCCCTTTTGGGTGTTTGTACAAGTATGTATGTGGATCTCTTTTTGATCGCTTATAACTTAAACAGGTTTTAAATTACAATGTGTAATTCTTCGCCTCGTAAGTGATAAAGCCTTTAACTAATATCTCATGGACATCTGTAATCAAACCCAGGTAAGATCGAATATGGGTTGCTACCCCTGAGGACTACTTTGATGAGAATGTCTCACTTATAAGCAAGGGCATCGCCAGGATTCTCTATAGGGAGGGGATGTTGGGGACGGGAGAGCAGATTGAGACTATGCTATTATAGGAGGAATCTGCGTGCTTCTTTACGTAATACCTATTTAAATTTTTTCATACACAACGCCAAGATTTGAAAATATTAGATGCAATTTTTTTTACCATTGACCGACTGGTCTTTTAGGGGGGGGAGGGGGGAGGCAGCTGCCCCCGTGCCCGTACCTGGCGACGCCCAAACTTACAACACCTTTCAGGCCAAGCCATAATAGCACATAACACTGCTATTATGAAGCATGAGTGACGTTGTCGATGTTGTTCTTTATTAAGTTGCTTACAGGTGTTCATGTGACAACTTACCATCAGTCGAACTGCGTGTTTGTCTGCTGATTCAAGCTTATATGTAAAATAACATATAACAAGAAAGATGCGCGAAAAAATAAAAAAATCTATAAAACCTAACCTTACGGCGTTTGACATAACTGTCGGTCCTTTGACGACCCGCGTGGCCGAGCGGTTACCATACCGATCTACCGCGCAGTGGGTCCCGGGTTCGATTCCCGGCCAGATAGGCATCTGAATAATGAATTTAGATTTCTGTTCTGGGTCTGGGTGTTTGTGTATTCGTCTTCGTGAGTCCATGGCACCCACGACACCGGAGAAAATCCTAGTGTGGGGCTATGAGTGTAAAAAGAGTCTTTCACTTTCTTCTAATACGACTACTACGACTACGAATTCAAAAGTAATAATTAAGATAAAGTCTGTAAGGTCAGCTTGTATTAAATTATTATAAAAAAATATAAAATCTAGCTTTAGGTCCACAGACATTTTACCTTAGAATTTAATCAGCCACTAACGATGTTCGCTGATAATACATTTTCCAATAATTTATCGTATTGACCGATACAAAGTTGCGCTAAGAGCAGCTCGGTAAGTTCATTAATCAGACCTTCATTATATTGAAAAGGCTAGCCTCTTCAACTGGCTAAGGAGTGCAATTACTCGATTAATGAACGAGACCATTGAATAATTGATTTATGAATCAATTCCAGAGCGCTCCGATCAAAAACTGCAGATCTCGGCCGTATCGGCGTAATTACATGATTTATTGCCTTTCGTAGAAGAAATAGGCGCCGCGGAACTAAACTAAATTATAGTAAAAAGTTTAAACGCATTTCTTCTAATTATACACGGAACAAATAACCATGCAGTTCATTTGAAAGTCCAAACTCCTGATCACAGTATTATAAGGATTTTGAGTGAACACACAAATGAAGTATTATAGTTCCACCATGTGTTGTTTCTACTGAGGTCTATGTTGGGGCTCATAAAATCCTTATTTTCTAACAGCAGCGTCTCACTTAACACACCCTTAAAACTAGTATACTAGTATACCAGCGATATACAACTGCTAGAAGTATATAATACTATGGGGCTGTCCATTACTCCCGTGAGGCTCGAAAGAGGGAGGAGGGGTCCATAAGAAATCACGAAATATCGCACGAATAATATATCAAGTGTATTTTTTTTTGGCAAACGCGCGATTACTTAACCAAAAAACGTGTATATATACAACTGACTTGCAAGGTCCTTAATTCCTTATCAAGTAATTGTTCAAGAAAGTCTTGTTAATCCGTGGTCCGAGGACAATGTAATTATTACATTGTCTTTGGACCACGAATTCATTCATTCATTTACTAGTTCAAAATTTTTTCGCACTCCTTTTATATCAGTCAAAAACAATCTGCAACCTTTCTGTCCACATAAAGACGTTATTATACCTGTATTTTATAAATATTAAAAAAATATATGATTCTTTGTAGTCACTGAAAAATAAACGTGATATATGGTTAGGAGGGGGGGAGGGTTGTTCTAAGCCTTACCATGTATCACCAAGGGGGAGGGAGGGGTTAAAAATGCTGTATGCCTATTCTCTTATATAACTTTAATGCTTATTAGAAACAAAGCTTAATAAACGAGAATACCTACTAAATAGTTTTAGGGTTTTATTTTTAAAGACGTTTGAATTTTAGCGGTGAACTTTACGTTAGAATCTGGTCGGCTGTTATTGACAAGTTGCTGGCAATCCGCCAAATAGGGTCTATTTAGATTGAGGCCCTCAATTCCGACATTCTCAAGGCATATATGTAATGGTAGGTACGTAATCTGCAGCCTTCTAACAACTTTTATATACTAGTAACACTTTTAAAAATATTAAAACTAAAAACCCGACTGCTTAATTTTTTTCTTTTTGTTCATACTGATTAATGATACATTTAACTTAACGTTTTATATGAGTTTTTCTGAAAATAGACAAATATACTTTCAGATAGATGGTCTATTTACTAGCTTTCATTTGATACCCATATTATCGAAATAGTAAGAAAATTTATGCTCGTTTACTACTTCATTACTAGTAACAACGTTAAAAACATTCAAACAAAAACCCGACTGCTTAAAATAAAATTTTTTGAAGTGAAACTTCTTTAGGCGCATGAGGGTAAAATTTTTACAGATGAAACGTCACGCCGGTATGCAA
>DWNE01010116.1:0-10506 GCA_018249875.1 Cecropterus toxeus
AACGCCATAAGCACCACAATCGTGTCAAGAATCCATATTTTTAATATTCGGTACGCTGTCATTTACACCCTGTATACTAATATATCTATACTAATATATAAAAAAGAGGTGGTGTGTGTCTTTGTGTTACTCAATCACGCAAGAACCACTGGTCTGATTTACATTAAATGTTGTATGAATTTAGCTTATTTAGTTAGTATCATCGTCAACCCATTATTGTCCCACTGCTGGGCACGGGTCTTCCTTCAGAATGAGAGAGTTCTAGGCCATAGTTCACCCAGCTGGCCAAGTGCGAATTGGTAGACTTCACACACCTTTGAGAACTCTTTTTTGTAGCAAACTCTCAGGTGTGCAGGTTTTACTCACGATGTTTTCCTTCACCGTCAATTTAACTAGTATGTTTATGGTAATTTCGCTATTTAAAGATGGCGACTTATCTGAGGCATCACACTTATGCCTTATAATAAGTACAATATCGCAGCGGGTAGATACCGCTAAGTTTAGAGACTAGACTTTATTTTACTTTGTGAAGTAAAATAGGGAGGTTGTATAATCGCCACATTCACTGGCCAATTTAATTTTAGTAATAAATATGTAGATAGTAAATCGCATAAAGGGTCTGACTTAATTAAGCGGCTCACGGCGACTTAATTAAGCTAACCTAACCTAACCCAACCAACGCGATGTTGTAGCACAATTTTAACGAGCAAATGTAATATTTCTGTCATTAAAATACAGGCGTAACTCGCTTGAATTCGATGACTCATCTATAGATATTATTTTTGACTTATTAAATGTTCGCTCAAATATCTTTATGATGTCGGGGTTTTAAAATTTTTAATTTAGTTCGGCTGGGGAAGTACCACCGCCACACCTATTTCTAGCGTGATGCAGTTCTTGCGTTTCGGTGGAAGGGTGTGGTTGCTGGCTCACTTATATATGAGACCATCTTAGTATTTGGGAGTAGCAATGCATCAGTGATCGACTTCAGATATAATTCCTGTTATGTGAAGTTGCTAACAGATGTCCATGGGTGGCAGTAACCACTTACCATCAGCTGGGCTGCATGTTCGTTATTTGGTTCATTCTTACAAAAAAAGTTATGTAATTATTGTTATTTTTTATCTTTATTATAGTACTTATATCTTTAACGTATCAACTTTCATTTAATATACTTAAGGGTAAATACATAAACAGCTCTTAAAACTAATGTTTATAATTATTTATTATTATTTACAATGTAACATATTTATTCGAATGTTAGACTAATAGACGTTTTAGAGGACGCTAGAACGCTGGGGAGACAATTTCAAGGTTGACAGTAACAGGTTCAGGTAGGGTGGGGATTTGCTTTACTATTTCAGCGATCTTCGCAGGGGTAGGAGGTTGGTCTACCGCTTCAAGGGGCTTTGGGGGAGTGGGCCGTTGTTCTTCCACTTCAACAGGCTTAGGGGGGGCGGGGCTTTGCTCCTCCACTTCAACAGGCTTCGGGGGAGTGGGACGTGGGTCGTCGTCTTCAACGGGCTTCGGAGGAGTGGGGTGTTCCTCCGCAGCTCCGTCGGGTTTCGGGGGCGTAGGGGGTTTGTTTATTACTTCAATGGGCTTGGGCTTCACATCAACTATGTCGACTGGATTAGGCTTTACTGGAGCGTATTCGGCCTGTTGCACGGTCACGATGATCTGGACGAGCGGAGAGCTGGAAGCGGCAAGGGCAGAGGGGGTTGGAGCAGGAGTAGGTGGGGCAGGAGCAGGTGAGTCAGGGACAGGTGGGGCAGGAGCAGGTGGGGCAGGAGCAGGTGGAGCAGGAGCAGGTGGGACAGGAGCAGCGGGGGCAGGATCAGCGGGGACAGGAGCGGCGGGGGCAGGATCAACAGGGACAGGAGCAGCGGGGGCAGGAGCAGGTAGGGTAGGAATTGTAGCAGGAGGGTTACCGGGTGGGGTATCGTTGACTTCAGGGCCAATAGAGATGGGTTCCGGCTTTAAGAGACTAAGGGCTGCATGAAGCATCTGATCGAGAAAAGTAGCAGTTGCGGGGTCTGTGCTAGGGCTGTTGAGAGCAGCAACAATTTCTTGGATTTCAGCATCTTCCACGGATAGGGGCTTAGTATGGCCAGTTGAAATCACGGCGACTATCAGAATGATGGTGATAAAGTATTTCATTGTGATCTGAAATAATGATAATAATAATATGTTTATTGATAAAGGAAAGTATTTATACAAGTATGTATACAATTTTATAAATAAGCAAATGTTAAAAATGATAAAACCCATAATATAAGGCACTACAGACGATTTTATAACTTAAATAGCGAGCTGTCTAGATAATCTCATGGTCCGCAAGGCAGCGACAGATTTTCATGACCAAGTACCTCCTAGTCGATAATTGGTGAATTATTTCAGACGCGTATCATGTCATTTGCAATTCCGTGGGTGGTTTGAACAGTGGAAGCCGTCCAAACACGTGACAAAAATATTACTAGTTATTTCTTCCTGATCGAAAATTTGTTAAATTGTAATTTGACTAATATCTTAAAGAAAAAATATAGTCAGTTTATCACAAAGTGGTGGAATAAAAGTCAGCTGGTCCTCGTCTTACGATACAACTACGAAGCATTTTAAGATTTATTGATTGGCAGAAAATGTTTGACCATTAGAGTTGTTGAAGGAAAACTTTTCAGATGTATAAAGTAAATGTACGGTAAGTAAGTATCGAGTAAATATCAGTGCCTCTAGCATGAGTTTATTACGTTTCCTCAAAACAAAGTTTTTGCTTATCATTTCAAAGTACACTGCTAGGTGTGGCTGCAAACGAAAACTTCAACGTGCAGTGTGCATTGTATTGTATAGCTTTTCTACTGAGATCAGAAATTTGACAATAAATAAGTATAAAGCATTGACAAGAATCAAATTTGCCGCAAAGCGTATTATAAAATACATAAATAATATAAATTTCAACAGTTAATTAAATGTCAAAGTGTACCGTATCTTGCCAAACAAGCCTCTAGTTTAGTCAAATGTAAGACAAGCTACTGGAAATATCTTTTATTGTAATAAACAAGATGATCAAAAGATATAAAGAAATAAGACAAACCCGCTGAGTTTCTTGCCAGATATTTTCAGTTGAGATCATGTTCTGATCCGGTGAAAGTGTAAAAGAAAAAATATTGTAATTGACAATTTGTAAGTGCCCCCGTAGGCCTATGCAAAATTGAAAATATTTCATGACAACGTATTTAGGCAAAAACGTAAATAATGATTGTTTTGAAGTTGAATATAATAACTATTTTACTAGAAATATAAAAGAAAAGGTACATAAGCTAAAAGTATGACTACAAATCAAGCTATTTATGATTTTTTTAAATAAAGTGATGGTAAATATGGATAATAAGATACCAGTTACAGCATTATACATGGATATTACCAGCGCTTTTGATTTTGTGAGACATGATATACTCCTAAATAAAATGTTCAAGTAAAATAAGAGGTAAAGTACTAGAGTTAATAAAATCCTTTTTATCAAATAGAACCCAAATAACAAAAATATGTCCAAAAACAAAATGTGAGTGCATATCCTCTTCTATACCACGTAATACATACTATGGTGTTCCACAAGGTAGTGTGCTCGGTCCACTACTGTTTCTTCTTTACATAAATAACTTGCCTAACAGCATTAACTATCCCATGACATTATTTGCAGATGACAGTTCCGTTGTATTTAGTTGTAAAAAAAATATTGACATTAAAAACTATGAATATGAAATAAATAAAAATCTAAACAGTATTATTGATTGGTTACATTCTAACAATTTATTAATCAATTTGAAAAAAACACATTTTATGCATTTCAATCAGCGTAAATGCTTAATAAATGCACTTGACATTAACTTTAACGGTGAAAAATCGAAGAAACTAAGGTAACTAAATTCCTTGACATACATATTGACAGTGATTTGAAATGCATAAAAAACTGCTCTATTCAAAATGAACATATTTGGCATGTCCATTCAAATATACAACAAGGTACCGCTTAACATACGCAGCATACATACTATAGCTGCATTTAATAGAGAATTTAAGGATTATTTAATAGACAAGTGTTATTATTCCATTGATAAATTTCTACGTGACACAGGCTGACAGTATTTTTGTATTATTTCACAACTTCTATTTTTGTAATGATTTGTTTAATGTTGACAATTTATTTGAAATTTTATCGAATAACAATTAATTAATTATAATATTATGTCGATTTTTGACATTTTATAAGTTATGACATATTTTGTAATGTGGTTTGTCTTCTATTTAATATTATCAATTAAATGAAATTTGCACGCCTAATAGGTAAATAAGAGGACTTTGAAACTTATGTAACATAATAATTGTACCTTATTTTTTGGCAAATAAAAATGATTATGATTATGATTAATGTAAAAGTTAAAAGATAAATACAGGGATGCGAGAAATACGATAAAATAAAATAACCATTTTATTTTATTTTTGAATGAAAGTTTTTAATCAGCGGATTAGTATTAAATATTCTTTTTTCTTTTTATAATAATCCAATGAATGAAAGTATCAAGATCGATTACAATTTTATAAATCCCTAGGCTTAAGATTATGCTAATGGTACTCACATTTTTTAATCTCACGTTTGGAAATGTTCTTATTTCTTGTTTACAAAGAGTCAAGTAGTGAAATATCCAAGTTAACGTTTTATACCTGAATTTATCATTCATCTTCATATCACATTGATAAAGGATACAAAGATAAAACTTTTATCTCAAATTACCAATGTCATAAGATGAAAGTGAGAAAAAATAACATTACGTGTAGAAAATCCAACACCGACAAGAATGGTGTGGATTAGAAGCAACCTACACTTTATCAAGCAGTAGCTGAAGAAAGGTTAAAAAATAAGACGAAGTTACTGAACTTTTTAATATTTAAAAGCGTAAATATAAAGTCTAAACAATTTGACGACCCGCGTGGCGGACCAACATACTGGTCTGACCTGCAGTGGGTTCCAGGTTCTATCCCCGGCCGGACAGAAATGTGAATGATGAGTTTAGATTTCTGTTCTGGGTCTGGGTGTTTGTGTATTCGTCTTTGTGTGTCCATGGCACCCACGACACAGGAGAAAATCCTAGTGGGGCCATGAGTATAGAAAGCGTTAAAAATAATTAAAATAATAATAAGGGGGCTCTCATACAACAAACGTGATTTTGTGCCTTTTTTATGGATAATGTCATGGAACTCTTCGTGCGCGAATCCGACTTGGACTTGACCTTTTTTCTTTCCATTTAAAACATTTTTACCTCTAAAGTAAATACAATTTTGAGCAGCCTGTTGAAAATTTACAAAAATAAAAGACATTCCTCAAATACTACAATTTTTAGGCATAAATACTTACATAGATCTCGAACAGGATACTAAAAAAGTCTGAGCCAATTAGTCTCTCCATCGTCAATATAAGATCGCAAAGAGGATTTACTAGACTGAATAGAAAGTATGAATTGAATGACATAACGAGCAGTACGAAAAGGCCTTGGAGGCCTGGTATTGATTCTTCCGCGGATGAATTTGTCGTCGTCGTAGCTTCAATTGGGTTAAAAATTGGTGAAATCATATTATGTGATGCGAGGGTGAAATCTAAATTTAGTTACATTTTTTATATGAGTTATCGACGTGCTTAGTTCAATATTAGAGCGCAATACAAAGTTAAAATAATCATTGATAAATAAAATAAATATAATACTGTTCTCCATCTTATATATTAAACAGGTACCTGTTATATCCTTGGCTATCCAATTTTTGAAAATATTTTACGTAGATAGTGTTGGATCAAGTAAAACAGAACAACAAAGTCCATTCGCGGTATTCAAGGGGGTGGATTTTTTTGTTCCGCCACTAAATTCTTTGAATGTCTACCGGGTAGATAGGCCAATCTGTAACGAAAATTTTAGCTCGATGTATGTAATGTACACATTAATATTATCCATACAGATTCCAATAAGCAATGTTTTGTACATGCCTACCATATAGTCTTCTCAATCTATACAAAAAAACTTTTAATTAGAAAATTTTCACTCGTTAAACACATATTTTAGCATAAACTCTTCTAAAAGATTAAAATAAGGTAAGAAGGATGTGATGTTATAACGCACATACAGATGTTTCTTTATAAGAATGAAGTAACAAGCGAACGTTTAGAACAAGTGTTCTACCTGAAGTCGATCCCAGATGAATTGCTACTCCCAAGGAATGAGATGGTCGCCTCATATAGAAGTAAATATAAACGTAAACGCTTTCTACACTCATAGCCCCACAGTAATATTTTCTCCTGTGTCGTGGGTGCCATAGACACACAAAGACGAATACAATGCATTTCTGTCTGGCCGGTGATCGAACCCGGGACCCACTGCGTGTCAGAGCCGTATGGTGACTGCTCTGCCACGCGGGTCGTCAAAGTGAGCCGTAATTACGAGTATTATACTGTGGAGCCCAGAACCCAGAATATAACGACCAATATAGAATAGTAAAAGTCCAACAATATCCCATGCAAGATCATGCTTCAGGATTGTGACCTACGTCGCTATACGTGACCCCGCATAGTATTTTCTGAACGACTCGGCTGAAACCGAGGTTTGGGTCACACTGAATAATACGATCAATATCTCGTCATATTTAGTTAAGCAATATCATGTTTTTGGCCTATATGAACATTGAATATAATAAATGTAGTAGAATCATTTGCTAGTTGTCTGCAGTGGCTTACATATTTACTTTTTACCCGACTGCATCAGAAGGAGGTAATGTTTTTCGAGCGTATGTATGTTTGTTTGTATGTATATCCATTTCTTTGGCACGCGCTACAGCCCATACGGCTTGACGGATTGTGACGTATGACATATCATTAGAATCGTCCCAGTTTGGAAAGTGATGTAGGCTGTATAATTAAAAAATTGTCGCCTAGAAATAGAGGAAAAAGGGGAAGGGAAATATTTTTTTACTATAACGCCAATATGGGTATCAAATGGAAGCTGGTCAATAGACTAATCTAAATGTATAGATATTATAATACTTAACATAAGCGTTAAATTAAATATATATAATTATGAACAAAAATGTCGTTTTAAGCAGTCGGGTTTTTGTTTTAATGTTTTTAACGATGTTACTAATCCTTATAACAGTAGTCTGCCTTGCTGTGCGCAGCCTATTCTGGAAGGACATTAGTCCATTGGCAGCAGTGAACACTAATTATCTAGAAAACTTTAATTTGATGAAAAAGGCTTCTTATGCCAATGGTTTGAATATGGACAACCGTAACTATGTTTAAGCAGACTTACACGCGACGAAGCCCCGGATCTGGGGGGGGAGCAAGCCAGGGCTTATGCACCGGGCAAGTTCAGAGGGCGGCAAATTCAAACCTTGCTAACGAATGCGCGACTCATCATTGATTTAACTTTGACCATTGGGACGCCGAGTCAGTAGGAAGTAGAACTCTTGACACGTATACGTTTTAATGATCACCAATTACTGGATACTTGATGGCTAAAATGATGGTAAAATGAAATTCAAGTGGGCAGGGGCGGCATTTTTAAGTTTTTGTCCCGCCTAAAAATAATTGAAGATACGAGCTGACGCGACGAATTATTACACCTATTCAGTAACATGTTTTATGATCACATCTATTTACGTCACGTCTGTCGCTGTTAAAATTGCCGTAAATAACCACGCGTTTTGATCAAAATTTCTCATTTATTTATCTACTCTAAGATCGAATTCAAAGGCATACCTTTGGTACCGCTACGCCAAATGAGTTTCAAGATATTTGTTTACAAAATCAATTAAGATTATAAGCCCTCTGTATGAAACAGAGTAACATTTACCCGTTTTTGTGCCAAAAATATCCTGTTGGACTCGTTGATTAAAATTTCCAAACTATAAAGCGGGTTAACAAGCTACAGGGAGCTAGTATAGCCGTGACGTAACAAATCGAGATAATTACATAACGCGGCACTCAGAGCAAAAAGGGGTTTCGTAGACCCAACAGGACCAAACCCTGGAACTCGCTATCGATTTAAGAAGTTATATGATTCAAGTACGTACATAGTTTCGAACTAATCCATTAAGATGTAGACATGTTAGAATAAAAATTGCGTTCGTAGTTATCACGAGTGACATATATTTGTGAACTCAACTGTAAAGGTATACATTTTAAAGAGTAGAATATACCGCTCTCCTTGCCACATGCATGCAAAAATAAAAAAATAGCCATCACGGGATGCCTGGCAGATGTTGTACAAATAATATGCGTAAAAGACAAGATTACGACAGAAACTAAATATATAGCATAGTGCAAAATATCATCTTTATTTTAATTTATGCACATTTATAAAGTTGACATTACGTGAAAATAGTAAATCTATACTAATATTACAAAACACTAGAATTTGGGTGAACGCGCTAATCTCAGGAACTACTGTTTCGAATTGCAAAATTATTTTGTGTTGAATAGTAGGTACATTTATTGATTAAGGTTTTAGGCTAAATAACATATATGTTTGTTTGTTCTTTCTTATGTAGTAGCGGGTAAAACCGCGTGGCACAGCTAGTGAGTAATAAAAATTGTAAATAGTCATTCATTGTAGTAGTAGTTACCATTTTTGTTGTATTTTTTGTTGTATTTGTAAGGGGGCATGATAATAAATTCTGCACAACACCATCTGGAAACAGTACATCGCACTAAGTCGAATTAACACAATAGACCAAACACCAAAACAACACATACCGTTATTTCCTATACTTAACAGTTCCGAAAATGTCTCACAGATGGCGCTAAAAGAAAAAAAAGTATGGCGATTGCCACGCCAACAATCAGGTTTACCTGCGCCTATAGATGTTTCACATCAAAAAAAGGCTGTCGTATAAATATAACCATCGCCACCTAACATAATCTTACTACGATTAAGGGTAAAAACATTTGTGTTGTACGAACAATAATTATAGGTATTCTTTTTATTTCATGACTCATTGATCTTGTGACGGTAGATAAAGCTTTTAAATGGAATTAAGAACAATATCGCAATAAATAGAACGGTTTGAGTGAAACGCACCTTTACTTATTTTATTGCCTTATATAATAACCGTAAATTAAGCTTTACAACATATTTATTAAGGTGGTGCGTCCCAGACGCGCCGCTGTGGTGTGGTGAGCGCAGGATTAGGCGCATAAATCTTTTCTTTTCTCACCCCAAATGTTAATCTGGCAAAAAGTGGCTAAGCTATTTATGTGTTCTGCTATTTTATTAACGATATTCAAAAGGATCCAATAGAATATAGATTATGCCATTTGTGAAACGCGAGACTGTCGACAATATAATATGTAAATTGGAGTAATAAATAGTTTATTTACTCGTATCGTTTTATATTCAACTTCATATTTTTGGCTTAAAGTAGGTTACTTCCATTTTTATATGCGTGGTACGTTTTATCTTAAATACTAAGTGCTTATTTAACCCATTCGAGCGTAAACATTAAAGTAATTTGTAATTACCTCAGCACCTCTGGTAAATAAATACTTTTTAATTGCGAAGTAATGAGTCTGGGCTGGCTTCGCCAGATTACAAAATGAATCAATCTCGACAGCGCCATCTATCGAATCAAATAGTATCTTTCAAAATGGAACCACACCAACCCACCAAACTGCATTGGGTTGAACGGTTTCAGAGTTCAGCATACGAATAAAATGACACTTAACCATATAATTTTATAATATCATTCATTACCTTTGTGGTGAAATTTGATGCAATTTTGGCTTCAAAGATATTTAGTACTAAGAAATTCAAAACACTTTGTCAAATTTTACTTGATTTACATAAAGTATAGAAGTAAGAGACGTAGTGATTACAGCAAGCTATTGATTTTAAAACGATATTACATTATGTTTATAATATTCCCTCATCTCGTAGTGTTCTTTGGGATTTTACCCATATACTACTGCTGATCAAGCTCAGGTGTATATACCATATATACCTTTGAATACATTAAAGGTATCTCAAATATCATTAAAATTAAATTGTTTTCTTCAAAGTTACCATAAGTAGGTACCTACAAACAAATTTCTCATACGCACTTGGAAATAAATGGAGCTATATATATAATATTATTATTATAAAATGCTCATATATTATAATCCACACAAGGGAATGACGCATTATTAAACATAATAAAACTACGCGTCATCCCAAGGCGGAAGGGATATGTCGAAAATGCGTGGATATGGGGCGACACATTTTATTGACGTTCCAAAGGGAAAAACCACTCTAGGGAATCTACGGGAAGTTTTTGTAACACATAGACATCTGCTAGGTACATATAGTTATATATTTCCAATATCTAAATATATATAACTCAAAAGTGACTGACTGACTGGCATAGTGATCTATCAACGCACAGCCCAAACCACTGGACGGATCGGGCTGAAATTTGGCATGCAGGTAGATG
>DWNE01010117.1:0-10506 GCA_018249875.1 Cecropterus toxeus
GGTGGAAGGGTGTGGTTGCCGGCTCACTTTTATATGAGGCGACCATCTCAGTCCTCGGGAGTAGCAACGCATCTGCAGTCAACTACATATAGAACCCCTGTTATATATGAGGTTACTTACAGATGTCCATGGGCGGCAATAACCACTTACCATCTGGTGGGTGCTTGCCAACTGTAACACAATTTATTTCTAAAAAAAGCAACTAATTAAATTTAAAACCTTAAATATATATTCAACTACTCCTTAGGGTGATAAAATATGTATGTATAGGAAGATATACCAGACTGTTCTGGATTTGGCAAATATGGCGAAATCATTTTCAAATAAGATCCGTAGCCAGTAGTACGATGGAAATGGCGTAATAGCTCGATGATAGACACACAGTTGAAGAAGAGAGCACATATCGGTATCGCGACGTTGCCGGATACGAGTAACCGTTGGGTCTTATTCACCTCACCTCACGTACCTACGCAAGGCATTCGTATGTTATTTCATAGCCTATGATCCAACTGCTTGGTTTCTACGATTCATGTATTTTTATCAAAAAATATATCATAGTTAATTGAAAAACTATTGTATTGTACAGTAATACGGAACCCAAGTCGCAAGATTGCCTATTAAAATATTGCCCCAAGTTATTTTTATATATAAAATATATTTCAACTAAAAAATACATGAACATGGAAGAGATGCAGCGGAATCTTATCCCATTATGTTTTTTTTTCGTATTTAACTTTCAAACTTAAAAAACGAGTTATTTGAAATCTTTAGTCAAAATTACTTATTTTTACGTGCTTGTGTCGCTTGCGCGTTTGAAGAAATATATGGAAAACGCCATGACAAGCTGATAACAATAAATGTAAAATAGTTTTTTATTGTAATGTAAAATACAATCTTTAGAACCACTTTTAATTGGTATTTAGCGTTCCGTACCCAAAGGGTAAACCGGCATGTTTCTCATCAGACTTTATCTCAGGAACCATGATAGCAAGGCAGTTGAATTTTTCTGTTACCGCTATTGCAAAAAAAAACTAAAAATAAAAGTTTTTTTTGATTTTACGGAACCTTCGTAAGCGGGTCCACCTCGCACTTGACCGGTTTAATTAATTTTTGGGAAAAAGCTGTTATGAACTCTTCTTTCGTGCGACGTTTTTAGTTTTGAACAAGTTTGTCTTTATCGAGAAGGAATTTCGTGTGACATGGAGACTCAAGCCCCGGGTCCATTCACCCGGCATGCCTGGCCGTGCAGTTAGGGATCACGACTTTATGCGACTCGTCACTTATATGGGTTACACAATATTTTATGTAGATGTGTCTTTATTACAAGTTTAGTACCTACGTCTCCTCAAAATAATATTTTTTTACATTTTACTGGTACATTATTTACATTTACATTTATGGTACATTAATGTATGGCCGACAACGTAAATTTAAATCGGCGATGTAACGGCGAAAATGAAAACAATAATTGTTTTGACGAAACGTAATAGTCTTGTTAAGGTACCGATCAGCACGAATTCTACTAATTCGCACTTGGCTAGTGCGGTGGGCTATGACATGAAAGTCTCAATCTGAGAGAAGACTCGTGCCCAGCAATGGAAGAATAATAGGTTGACGAAGAAGGGTATTGAGGATCGATTCCTATTAATTAAAGATTATTATACCAGATCATAAAAGCCAGGCACAGTTCAAAATTTATTTTCACAATTTAAAATAATTAATAATTTCTTTTTTTACCCGACTGCGTCAGAAAGAGCGTTATGTTTTTAGATAATATGTATCTATGTATGTATTGTATGTCTGTATGTATGTAATTTTTTTTGGCATGCGCTACAGTCCAAACGGCTTGACGGATTGTGACGTATGACATATCATTAGAATATCATAAGCATAAATAGACATAAGCTATAAACATTTTGAAAATAGTGCATGGAAAAAGGTGAAAAATGGGGAGAAATCAGTATCAAATTAAAGGTACTAAATCTATTTATTAATTTTTCTTTATTATAAATAAATAAGTATCTGCCAAAATTTAAATTAAATCAAAACTTTGCAAAGTATCAAGAATTTATCAGCTTAATTTCTTAACGAGCCTCATCAGCAGATTCCAGAATGTTAAACGCTAATTACATGCAAATAATTCGCCAACTATTTAGTCGAGCATTAGTTATTCAGTTATGCCAACTACGAGTTAAATCGGTTACAGTTTAATCAATAGCAGTTATCGATAGATAAATTTATAAGTCTTATTAGCTGGCTCAGTTATGGAGATTTTGTTCATTTGGCATATTGTGAATTCTAAGAAATTGTTTCAAGTATATCCTTGGATTGAAATTGTGATATGTACTGACACCCCACTTAGTTACAGGCATTCTTACCTGAAATAGATGAAATAATTCAAAGGAGCAATTCATTGCTTGGATTTAGTCATTTAGATGCCCTCTATGTTACCCACTAAATGAACAAATGTTCTCCGGTACGTTGAAATATTTACTTTGTACATATGATTATATTACTTCGTTAAGTAAAACACAATAACTTAAAAAAATAAACGTGCATTTATTTCTGAACCATTCACTAATTACAATCTAAATAAACTATAAACATAGACGAGGTTACATTCAACTTAATTCAACAACGTTTAAAGATTTGAATATGGAATTGACATAAATAAGATTGCACTTCAATATCACTACGAATAATCTCCTTCACGGTTTCGTAATAACATTACGAGACAGGAAAGTTACGGTCAATTTGCAAAGTAGCGATTCTTTCCAGTTTTTATATGGCAAAGTTAAATGAAACTCAGCAGTTTGAAGCCGAGATTCCAGGGGTGTACCGTCCGTTAATGGGATTAAATCTAGTCTGCTTAGTGAAGCCATCGACAGACGGAATAGTAAACTGTTCTTACCATTAATAAGTCTAGATTGTAATGTTCGACATTTATAGCAATCGAATTAAAGATGGCGTCCTTGTAATCGTGCAGTTCAAATAGATTTTTCTGGACTTTCGCTGATTAACTTTAGCTTTAGTTTATTAACTTCTTAAATTCTTAAGTAAAATGTTGCCTGTATATGATATTGTTATGAACAAAACCGATATTGTGGGGGCGGGTACCAGATCATGCGGCGTAGTTTATACTATCTATTTATCAGATACATCGTATATTTGTGTAAGTAGGTAGTTCCAATGTCTTCAATTTCCGTGAACTAGCGCTGTTGTTGACACTTCGTTGAGACGTAAGCGTCTTAGGGTTGACTTAAAAAATCTGTTTTGTTGACTATTCACTTACGACTAAGTAAGTAATATCCTGAGTTTCGTTTTAGTACGATAGTAAAACGTAATGGTACCTTGGATCGTAGTCAGTACAACCTAGTTACAGTTAGAGGTTACCTATTCATTGCACAGGGTATTACTATTATTAATGAGATGATCATGGACAAGATCATAATATGGTATTTGTTTGTAAAAGTTTATTTTACAATGCTCCTGATTGCCCTACTTAAAATGTGTGTAAACAATCAAAAAGTGTACGCTATATATAAAAAATAACACCGACATTCATACCACAGAAAAGTAAAAAAGGATTTAAATATATGTTGGTTTATTATTTTCATTTTACGTAGGACATAGTCCAGAAGTTGGCTCTATCATATTTTACTGGATTCCTCATTTCAGTTTATCCTCCATACCTAATGTTCATTATAAGTTTCATGAGAATCGAATCGGTACACGCTGAGTTAAACCAAATTATTTAAAATCAGACATCGGTCTAGAAACACCTGATTTATTCAAGATTATAAGAAAATAAGTTTTTCTGATTTTCCTGGAAAATCTGATGTTTTTTCAATTTCCATAAAATTGAACCCCATATAAAGCTAGCCGCAATGCCGTTCGAATCGAACCTTTTTCTTTTAAAAATGAAAATTATTTCACGAATAAGTTAATAAAACAAATGTGACATGCTGAAACTTTCAGATCTTAAAGCTCTGTTTAATATCTTGATGAGAATAGTTAAGAAGACTTAATTAAGAAAAGTTGGGGTAATTAAGCCGATATTGGAGTTTTCAGTATGTTAGGCGAAGTTTATTCAATCAATCAACATAAACGTCTTCGTAGGTTAAAGGCCGTTTTATAATCCTTATCAATTAATGATAGAGTTAAAGTGTCATGGCCTTAAAAATATAACATAATTTTATATTCCAAGAATAAACATTTTTATGGAAACCACATGGGCGGTAGTGAGAGTATTAACTTGTAGGCGATCCCTCAAAGGTAGGTTCAAAATAAATTATCAAAAAGGTTTTTTGTACAGCTTTTAGTGTGTAACTTGAATGTACAATTTAAAGTTTTAGTTTTTATTCATTACTCAATAATTGTAACGATAAGGCAGACGGGCTACCTGATGGGAAGTAGTCACCTTCGCCTATGGACATTTGCAACACCAGAGGAGTCACCAATGCATCGCCGGCTTTGAAGGAGAGCTCTTTTTACACCCCTCTTGAAGAACCCCATGTCATAGCCCTGCGGGAATACCTCAGGTGGAAGCTCATTCCACATCTTGCACGTTCGTGGCAGGAAGGAACGTGCGAACCGTGGAGGACCGCCACGAGTCCAGTTGATGCGGATGGAACCTCAACCTTCGGCGAGTGGTGCGATAGAGGAATGACGATATGGGCACCAGGTCAAAAAGTTCCTCGGAAGTTAAAGCAGACAAGTATATCTCCACTACCACACCTTTCAGATCCTATCACAGTAGCGATTTGCACAGCTGTTATTAAGCAGAGACAAGTTGGTGGTAGATGGTGCCTCCAGAGTCGAATCACGAAATCCCTTTCGATGAAGTCGCTTATTTAATGCAAAAAATCCAAATGTGAGTCGGAATCGGACAAGATGGGTTCCGTATCATTATCTCTAAAAGCCGCAAAAAATGTTTGTTTTATGGAAGCCCCCTAAAATATTAAACTTAATCGATTTTCAGTATTTGTTGTTATATCGGCAATGCATATACACCATCTGTGTAAATTTCAACTGTGTAGCTATCACGGGCTATGAAATACAGGCTGGTGACAGACAGACGAATAGACGGGCAAACGGAAAGACGGACAGCGGTCTTAGTAATAGGGTTTCATTTTTACCCTTTCGGTACGGAACCCTAACATAGCATACTTATAATCCATTTTGCATTCTTCATTTTCAAATAAATAAATAATCTGTATAAGTATGCATTTCTTAATTATATTCATAGAGAGAGATTGTATATAGACTTTCGAGGAGCAAATGAATATACCTAATGAAATGAAATAAAATGTCTTTATTTTGCATAGGCCTACGGGGGCACTTTCAAATTGTTAGTTACAATATTTTTTTCTTACACTACCACCGGATCGGAACACGACCACAACTGAGAAGATAATAATATAAACTACTATCACCATGGTAGTGTCCGTGCAATTAAGTACAATCGTTAGATAGTATAAGGAAAGTTTCGAAGCTTTCCACTTAACGAGAGTTACAACGAGATTCCATAAAATGTTGCACTTGAGAATTAAATGTAGTTTTATTTCGGTAGACACGATGTACAATGTAATGGTCAGCAGTTAGTATAACACGACCAGATTGTTTTTTTCTATAAGAATGAAGTAACAAACAAGCACGCAGCCCACCTACATGTACATCTATAAGCAACTTTATATAGATGAGGGATTCTATCTGAAGTCGATCACAGATGCGTTGCTACTCCCGAGGACTACGATGGTCGGCTCATTGAGTCGGTAACGACACCCTTCCACCGAAACGCAAGAACTGCTTCACGCTAGAAATAGGTGTGGCGGTGGTACTTCCCCGGTCGAACTACATTGGTTCTACCACCTTGTATATCAAACAATCCAATAAACATAGCGTATTATATCGTACAGTGAGAAAAGTGCCGAATTCAATATTTTATCTAATTGAGTTCAATACTAAAAATTCTCCAAATAACTTAGTTTATCCTTTAGGAAAATAAAGAGTGACGATTTCGTGTTACAATCCTTTAATAACTGTACGCTTTAAGAAAATCCACAAATTACGAACTTAATTTGGTCATTTTGTTAAATGCAAATGTCCGGGTGACACCCGATTCTGACGGCCCACGTAGCGGATCGATCGTCATAGCGGTCTGACACGCAGTGGGTTCCGGGTTCGATCTCCGGCCAGAAAGATATCTGAATGATGAATGTCGATTTGTGTTCTAGTTCTGGGTGTTTGTGTATTCGTCTTTCTGTGTGTCCATTTTCTCCTGTGTCATGGGTACCACCATGACACAGGAGAAAATCCTAGTGTTGCTATGAGTGTACAAAGCGTTATTGTTTAACGTAGATTCGTACTAAGATAGAAATTTTGCTTCTATTATGCTCTAAACGCACGAAGATATGAGCAACAAATAATTTATGAATATTGCTGCATAGTAATTCTTACTGGTAATTGAAAAGTGCGGTAAGTGGTGTTGCGACCAGACGCGATTACCGCACACTCGTAACTTCAAGCACAAATGCCAGTTTTCTTGCTTCTCAAGAGAAATGCTTTGGATGAGAAAAAGTCAGCTGAACAGTGCTGTTTTTATCCGATTGCGTCAGAATGAAGGTAATGTTGTTCGAGAGTATTTATGAATGTATGTTTGTTTGTATGTATGCCCATTTCTTTGGCACGCGCTACAGCCCAAACAGCTTAACGGACTGTGACGTATGACATATCATTAAATAAATAGAAAACACATTTTAATTGTTCTTTTTTATTTAATCATAAAGTGCTTAGCAAAGGAGCAAGGGTAAGGTAAACCGATGGTAAGTGGCCACTGCCGCCCATGTACATCTGTAATCACTCAGATAAGATCGAAGTCTTACCCGAGGTTAGCCACAAATGGGCTGCTATACCTCAGGATTACGTATTAGGCTAAACCACTAATAGTTCTACCTCCTTTAAAACCCACTTGTCTGTCTTATATCCAAGATACATTAGCTATGATTTAAACTTTCAAGCAAACCTAGTTTAGGTTTCTGCTTATCAGATAACGGGAGCTGTACGGGTGCCCCGGGGAAGCCCGCTTAAGATAGAATGTACTGAGATAACATAACATAATGAGTAACGTTATACTGCAACACAATCTGATGAACTTTGCTTCAATACGAGCAGAGCATTTGATATTATATTTCTCAGTAATCATTTATTTACAAGAAGGTACCTACTTGCCTAACGGAAACAATGGTGAGGAGGAACAAACCCTCAAAGTAATTCAAGTAATTAAATCCAACTGTTACACAGTAAAATTATCCCCCCTCCAAACTCTAAGAGACAGCTATCTTCTTATTCCGACCTTTTTTGCCATCAAATTCTTAGAACCTAATGACCAGCATACTTTCAATTGTTCAGGAAATACTGAAATTCATACTTTATATTCATTACTAATTAATGAGAATTTTATTCTATCTTTACATCACATTTTTTCTCGGTACAATATATAAAATACTTTATTACTTGCAGTACCTCTTTAAGCATTAATTAGCCCTCCACTGATTGTTACTTGTGCCCGTCCCGCGAGTGTGTAATTAGGCCGTTAGTGTCGTTATTAAGGACTGAATTTTTTCTTTTGTTCTTACAATATTCTCCAGGTGATAGAACCAGTGTAGTTCGTTCGAAGAGGTACCGCCGCCACACCAATTTCTAACGTAAAGCAGTTCTTGTGTTCCGTTGTAAGGGTGTGGTTGCCGGCTCACTTATATATGAGGCATCTTACTCTTCGGGAGTAGCAACGTATCAGTGATCGACTTTAGATAGAACCCCTGTTCTATATGAAGTTACAGATATCCATGGGCGGCAGTAACCACTTACGATGGTAAGTGGTTACTGCCGCCCATGAGGTGAGCTGCAAGTTCGTTTGCTATTTGAATCTGATAAAAGAAATGCAAAAATATATAGTTGTTTATTATGGTATGTACAGGTAATGCTTTATTATATTTAGCACCTCTTGAAACTTTAATTAACCGTCCATTGCCCTATACTTAGTCCTGCGAGCGTGTAATTAGGTGCCCCAAACATTCTTAAAGTCGTTACTAGCGAATGAAAATTAAGTTTTGGAGGCAAGTTCAGGTTTCGTGATAATTCAACGGTGTTATTTTAATAAGGAGTTTTCGCTCTTTAAGTCCTTTTACAAACAATATAGTTGTAATAAAATTTATTCGTTGGCCGGTATTTTAAATTGGTAACTAAGGTTGATTTAAATCTGAATACTCTGAAATAAAAACGTTAAAAAGTTTATCTGTATGACATAGGACTAAAAAAATTTAACGGGATTTTTAAAAGGATTAGTAAAAAAATGTATGAGTATGTGGCCTTTTTTTCTATATGGAAGTAGATGGTAAAAGCCCATTGCAGCGCATGAACATCTATAATGCCAGCTACCATCAGGGTCTTACCTGATGCTAGCCACAGATACGTTGGAACGGAAAGACTAAGTTGGAACGCGTCGAATGACCTTGTCTTATTTACCACGGAATTCTGACCAGAATGGACCACTGTTGGGCAGAAATAGCTGCGTTAGTGATGCGTTCGGAGTTGAAGGGGTTTTACCATCTTCAAGTCTGCGTCAGATGTTTTTAATCTACGTCCTAATTTACCGTCTCCTTTTCAATGATAACAACCGGGACCGATGATGGATCATACTCTGTAAAGTACAGAAACTACCTACATATAACCGTATACGTTCCATCTCGTGACCGCTACATTTAACGCAAAATATGTAAAATAACTCGTGCCTCTACGAGGCGAGTATACGAACCTTTGATTAGCCTGCTCCTGCTCCTTTGCAACCGTGCAAGTAATTAGTATTCTGGCACCCTTGTAGCGAAGTTACGAACAGGAACGAATTTACAGAAGCCACTAACCTTAGGCTTAGCGCACATAAAATAATATCGGTTATTTTCTGATGAGTTTAGTCTTATAATAACTATTTAATATTTATAGCTGAATATTTGTAGCTGATTTCGGTGGACTCCCTGCTGTATTTATTCTCAAAACGCGACAAAAATGTCTACATTCACAACGTCACATTCAACTGAGTTCCAATCAAGAAAAAGATAAAATCTTTATTTACGACCCAAATAAAAAAATGTGACTAACCAGCCTAAATTGAAAGGTGAACAAACATTTTTGGTCTTCACAGTCGAGACAGATACATTTTCGTGGACTCCCACTTACGAATTGTGAACCCCATTCTTTTGGCATGCCAACCTAGACTTCCTTCGATTCCAGATGGAACCCCTGGAATCCACGGGATCATCATTTTGGAATCCAAGTGTCTAATAGATGCTTGAGCATTTTGTTTGACGGCAGTTTTGCATTGCTAAAGCTGTTCTAAGTCTAGTTCGGTTGCTCAAAAAATAGTAGCCAATGGGCGGTCAGCCTTAGTTCTAAATATATTCTTATTAAACATATTTTATTGGCGTGATCTCTCGCCGCTTCAGAATATCTTACTCTGAAATGTATACAAAAAGTTACGTACGTCAGTTCGTGTGTCTTTTTTTCGAAGGACTCCGGGATCTCCAACGGAACACAACCTTCTTGCGGAGTCCTTCGAGCGCGATGCCCCTTTCCGGGCCCTTTTCCGACGATTTACCCTCACCGCGTCTTCAGGTGTTTACGATGGCATGCGACCACACATGCCACCGTCCTTCCAGGGGTCGCTTGGCTGGGCGGCTCCGCTCCCACTTTTACCACCTGCAACCCCGGAAGCCCCCTTTTAGTCGCCTTTTACGACAGGCAGGGGATACCGTAGCCCTATACTGGTCCCGGAACTACAGAGACTCGTGTATGTCTACCCCAATCTCTTTCCCGTTGTATGTATAAAATAAATTGTGAGCTCGACACGTCTTAATTAATGGACATATAACTGAGCGTTGTCGATAAAACAAACATAATTAAATAAATTGAATATTTTTATAGTTGCATTCGGTATTAATTGACACATGCCGCAAAAACTTCTGCTACGGACATTCGTGCATCGAGCAGAGAGGAATATTTGAGATGAATAGAGTGTTGTTTATTTTTTACTGAATCCCGATATTGGACGTGAAGTGGACGTTTTGACACATGCGAGGTAGACGTTTTAACAGATGTGTCGTTGATCTGACCAAGTTTTACAATTACGAATGTAGTAATTTATAGTACACGAGTAGAACTTTATGTTTAAGTTTTCTATACGATTGTGCAATTAAAGTTATCTTTATTTTATTAACTGACTGCATCGGTAGGAAGGTATGATTTTTCGCGCATTTGTATATTTGTATGTCCATTTTTTGTTTCGAGCTTAAGCCCAAACGTATCATTAGAATCACCTCAGTTTATGAAGTGATCTTGGCTATATAATTTAATAAATTAATATAAAAAGTATTTAAAAAAAAAGCTTTTTTCCGTACATTATTGAATTCTACAAATTAAGCTCTTTCACTTGATACCCATATTGGGTGGGTT